>AXCM01001639.1:0-42389 GCA_000473375.1 Anopheles culicifacies | reverse complement strand
AAAAACAAAAGAAAGAAAATTCACTCCAGATGGTTTTTTTTATATTTTAGATTTTTAATTGTATTTATTTCTTAATTAAAAAAAAAACTTATCATAACACTAGGGAGTATGTAAATGCTTAAAGTAAACAGTCCGAATTATATTCCTAAACTCATGTACATTCCTTACAAAATGTTTATGTTCGATTCGTGTCTTCAAACATTTCCATTGGATCCTTGCTGGTGGTGGACTGTGTTACTGACTCGACACGTTCACTCGCTACATTGTTCTTACTGGTGAGCTCCACCGGACCCGCAGTCGTTCCACGTTTGGAGGCAAAGTTGGAGAACAAAATCTTATGAAATCCAACCCTTCCGGCAGAAGTGTCTTTCTCTTCCGAGGTTGTGGAGGCACGCCGTCCAAACCGTGTCCGGGTCGATCGTTTCTGAGGCAGTTGGATAAATAGATCGTACACCAGCCCCAGCTGTTCACTGTTGGCCTTAATCAGATCAATACATTTGGCGTCTGTAGAGAAGAAAATTCGGGAGATAATGTATTAAAGTCGTACTGTGCAGACACGGTTAGTGGCGGATTGCCTTACGTTCAGTCGGTTCCTGACTACATTCACAGATACACTCTTCCCCGCAGTAGAACCCATTGCACGTTGGACAGAAGCTGCACAAATCACGGCATGATCGCTGTTGATCGAGGAAGTGCGCACTACTATCGTTGAAATCTGGCGCATAAATCGATGCCGATTGGACCACTAGAAGGTAGAGAAGATCGTGTTTAGATAATGGACGATTTTTAAAGCTTCCACGATCATTCACTTACCTTCAACCTGCACCGATACTAAGAGAAGTACTGCAGTACCAAAAAGTACAAGGAAAACTTGCTGTCGCTGTTGCTGCATTGTGATCGCTCGTTGGTTGTGGACTAAATGACGAACCGGTACGCTTTCTTCACGTTTGCTGCAGTGTCGTTTTTCTGCGGAACTTATCACCGTGGTCGCCGCATGGAATGTTTAGACTTTTGCTGGGGAGAAGGTTTATTTTTTGTTATGACCAACTGAAACATTTCCACTAAGTGCCTACTCTACACTAACATTTTCCACCACTAGATGGTGTCAAGGTTACAAAACAGAGGAAGGAACACTATCAGCTTTAGGCTGAGCCTCACTAGGTTGTTGTTCTCACGAGAATGGCAGCAATGCAAAGGTGGCGTGACGTAAAGGTAGCAGAGTTCTGTAAATGACAACAACCTTCTTTGTCCCGGTGTGATAAATTAACATATGGTGGCGTTGAATGTGGTACAATTGAGGAAGAGTCAGTTAAACGGACTACTTTTGAAATGTGCATCCAATTTAGTTCAAGTTAACTTTATTTTGAGAATCTTCTTTCTTCTTCTTCGAGTTGCTGTAATGAGCACGTCTAAGAGACATGGCCAGATCGCTAATCCATTTCCTAGAGTCTCGATCCAGTGCTTCACTCCTACAGCTCCTATTACTGCATCTGATCACGTTTAGATTAGACTCCACTTGATCCAGTTCTTCGAGCTTGTAGTGCTGTTCTACACCTCTTGCGTTTTGGTGGGTACCCGGCATTGTCAAACAGCTCATCGAACTCGTTATTCTATTCTCCTTAGTGTTAGAGAGTTGGAGTCTCCGAGAACTTAGGAGTTTCACAGATTTTGCTGCTTCTATTACGATCGTACCAAAGTAGTAGAACTCCTGTATTACCTCTAGATCTTCATCGTCTACTAATACTCTGCTTCTCAGTCGAGCAATATCACTATCAGAATTTCTGGCTAGTAGATATTTTTGGAGCGGCTCGGAGGCCGAGGAGAAGGCGGCGCCGGTCTTCAAACGAACAGGACCGAGGTTCGAATCCCATTCCGGGCCGTTCCCCCGTGCTCAGGACTGACTATCCTGCTGCGGGTAAAATTCAACTCACGAAAGCGAGAAATGACAGGCCAAGACCTCTCGAGGTTGTAGAGCCACAGAGGAAGAGTAAGATATTTTGTCTCCGCTGCATCGATCCTCAACTGTTTGGAAGCATAAGAAACAATTAACTAGATCAATAATCGATCATTGGGGTTGAAATAATTGATTTTGTTATTTCTTTCATTTAACATTTTATTTTTGTGATACGAATAACTTCTCGAATAAACAAAAGCTATTTCGAATACAGATATGTAAACAAAACAGAAAACAATGTTTATTGGAATGAGTTGAAGCATTAAAAAAAATCAATTTTTGTTCGAAATTAAAGTTAAAGCTAAAACCTGCGTGCTAAACCCTTTTCGCCCACCTCCTTCACACTACCACAGGTTTGTTCATGGCACGCTTACGTTCTCGCCGCAACTTGGCACGTCTTTTCGCGATCAGCAGTGCAAGCTTCTCTCTCCACACGGCCCTCTTTTCCCCGAGCAGGGTGCGGATAGCGCTCACCCGTTCGGAACGATTCACGCCCGGGCGTCTGGTGCGTACCCGTCTGGTTGGTTTAGTGGCCGGTATCCGTTCGATGCTGTGGTTGAAAACGATTCTATCCCCTTTAGGATCATCCACCACTACACGGTACTTGAGCTCTGGAAAGCGAAACAAATGTAGTAGATTGAGGAAAGAATTCTTCGGTTTGCCTACGAGTACTCACTGTTCTTATCACAGCTGATCACGTCTGGCTTGATGTTGCAATTGTTCTCTCCATCGCCATCACCTGCCTGTGCACTGCCGATAATCAGTGCTGTGGACAATAATAAAAACAACATTTACATGAAGATCACGATCCGACGGTCCACAACTGCTGAGCGATGCCGTGTTTATTGCACCTACCGATGGAGAAAGCCAACAGGCACTTTCTCCCAAGATCCGAACACATTGTTGCTTAGCTGACTTAAGGTGACACTTTGCTGACTGTTTCAGTTCCGGCTCCCAGTAGTGAAATGGAGTCGGTTCTGCTGAGACCGGCATATTTACTCGGTGCGCCAGCGTTTGTTGGCTAGGCTTTAAGGAAAACACCAAACGGTGTCCATCCGTGGGAGGTGTATGAAGGTTGTTTGACTGACCTTTAGCAGCGGTAGCCAAACGGTCGTCGTCGTCGTCTTGGCTGGTCAGCTGTTTTGCATGTTTACGAGCAGGACACAAACGCAAACTCCTGCTTCGTGTTGTTCGCTTGGAAAAACAACCTGTCGCTGGTGTTTCTGTCCATTTTAGGCGGCTGTTGTACGTACGAGCGAGAGGAAACGGTAGTTTAATGTTTGGGTTGGTAGTTAGCTTATGTTTAGCTTCTCCCACGATGGGACATGAGCTAGTGTGGCAATAAACACTGGTTGTTTAACAACCCAAATTTGGAGCTCTCTTGTTACTACTACCTTAACTACCTTAAACAAGACAAGACAGTTTTCGAAAGTACCTCTGAGGTACTGAAAGTAATTTCTGATAAAGTTCGACTATCTTACGCCACTGCTAACCTCAAATAAACTGTTTAAAGAGTTAATTCTAACATAAACATAGTTACTCCGGTGTAGACAAACCAAGCCTGAGGCTGGCCAATCCAATCAACGGAAAAATCTTTAAGTAACCTTGGAGTACACAGGGATCGATACAAATCGGAATAAAAATTAGAGTGGTTATAAAAAGATGAGTTCTCCGGACATCTTATGTTCCAATATTTGAAAATAAATCTATGAGTTATAGTCCAAGAAATTCATCCCGCGCTAGATTCTGGAGAAGAACGATAACGCTTATGCGACAATCATCAATGTCATGGAGGAACTCCGCTCACAAATCTTACTTTATCCCAATATTATGTACTCTTTAGTGATCGTACCCTTCGTAGATCTTCCAAAATATAAGTTCTTTTGGATCAAAAGTCAGCTCCGAAAATCTGGACATCCTCAAATCTTAGACATTCTGTAATGTGAACAAACTATTCCATTCAACAAGCAAGGATTATACAAAATCCTTGTCTGCTTCATAACTCGTTAAGAACTAACAGACATGAGGCTATTTTAGACATTGTTTCTTTTATTTTGTGATCTATGCATATGCTTAATGATAGGTAAATCTCATACGTTTTCAACTACGATCCATATTGAAGGGTTTTAACCGGTTGCAGCTGCTTCCGTTGTTGGGCGCTATGAAATATGGATTGATTTCGGGTTGATGTTAGTTGAGAGTCTACAACATAAATGAGCTGCAGTTAACGCTGGCTTCCTACCTTTCGTCTACGATTGTTTCTGTTCATTCGTCGGGCTTGCATGCGCTCCTTTCGCATCGTTATGCGTCTCAACCGGGGAGTGTCTCGTTTGGTGCGCTGCATCGGCATAACGCTACGAGTGGCGGCAGCATCCATCACCTGCAGATCGTACTCGATGCCCAGAATGTTGTTCGTTTCACGCACGAACTGGAAGCAGCGTGTTTCTGTGGACGAGTAAATTAGTATTTGTGTGCAGAAGTTCCAACGGGACCGAATACTCACTTTCTGCCGGATTGGGACAGTAGCAAAGGCACAAGTTCTCCTCGGCGACGAAATTGGCCGTGCAGTTGCAGTTATTGCAGTACGATTTGCAGGACCAATCCTTGATGCCCGTTTCCAGTTCACCTTCCAGTGTGAGCTCGTAAGCGTTGATTGTCGTTGGCAGTGGAAGCACAAAAAGGCCCAACGGCAGCAAGCAGAGGAGCAGTGATGTCACGACTCGTTGACCCATGGTCGGGGAGGTTCTGAATGTGTTCTGGCTTGGAAGTTCTATCGGTGCTTGATGTACTGTGAGCTCTCCGTCGGTATTGTGCTGGTGGATGATTTATATTAATGCTAGGCGCCGTATGGCGCTTGTCACCTGTTCTAGGTTTATGCTAGCTGTGCTGACATTCTCACCAAATGGAAAGCTGCCGAGGTGGGTTTAGTTTCAGCAAAGTAGACAAACAAACAACGAGGCGCTCGGGTTACGTTTATTGAAATGTTTTTGCGCAAGTAAAAGCACTCTTGGTAAGTCACCGATGTTACATCCCGGAAGGCGCAGCTCAAGATCACTGTTGGGCGAAGACACTAATAAAGACGCTGTAGCTTGTGAGAAAGATGTACATTCCTAGTTGGTCTGCTTTTATCATCACACGATCACATTCCTCGTTGGCGGCCATGGCAATAAATCGAACCACCTGTAAGGTTGTGGGCGACGTTTGGAACCTCCGTTGGTTGATCATTCTGCTGTACTGTTTCACTCTCCTGATCTTGGCTGGATTCGTAGAGTCTCGAACAATCGTAGAGGTGGATCGTTCTGAAATGCTTCATCGATCGTTGGACGGTCTACAACTTCAAGGCAATCAGTTCGTCCGAGGTATACCATGTGAGACTGTCTGCGAACACTGTGGCTGCAAGGGAATCTATCTTGGGGAGAAGTGCATTTGTTCCTGTACCTTCGACAATCAAGAAAGTAAGTAAGCACTATGTGCAAAAGGAACTAAGACACATTTGTTAATTTCCTGTTGTATGGCTATCTAGCAACGAACTGTTTGTCGGCAATTAGGAAAAACGAGCTGCGGGCTGGCATTGACAACGATATTCTGATCTTGACGCGTACGGGGGCTAGGTTTGCACGTGATGTACGGCAAGTAGCGTCCCTAAGGGCGCGTATGGGTCGGGGCGCATCCGCTGCGTGGAACACGAAAGGAAGTGGTGTTCAAAAGCGTGCGGAAAACTACAGAAAAAGTCAATAAACATTGTTCAGTGATAAATGTAACGATTCTGTTTGATGTTAAGTTTATTGGTGTTATACTTTCCGTTTTCGTTGACATTTGAAATTATTAGTTGAATTTATTAGTGGATCAAACTTCTTCTGGAGGCCCTAAGCAGACACTCTTCACATACATCACGTAGCTTACTTTCTTCGAGTCCTTTGTGGCCATTTATTCTGCCTCTAATTGAATCCCAATTTCACAGTTAACCGTAGAGGATCATAGTGGCTTGATCATAAGCTTGCTGCATAATTCTTCAGACACCATGCCTAAACGAATACTTTTTTCTGAAAGAAAATTCTTCTATGACATTATAATTACGATCCATATTGAAGGGCTCTAACCGGATTGATTTCGGGTTGATGTTAGTTGAGAGTCTACAACTTAAATGAGCTGCAGTTAACGCTGGCTTCCTACATTTACTCTACGACTGTTTTTGATCATTCGTATGCGCTTCTTTTGCGTCGTTATTCGTCTCAATCGGGATTTGGCTCGTTTGGTGCGCTGCATCGGCCGATCGTACTCGATGCAGTTATTACAGTACCTTTTGCAGGACCAATCCTTTGAGTTCGTTTCGAGTTCACCTTCCAGTGTGAGCTCGTAAGCATTGATTGCCGTTGGCAGTGGAAGCACAAAAAGGCACAGCGGCAGCAAGCAGAAGAGCAGTGATGTCACGACTCGTTGACCCATCGTCGGGAGGGTTCTGGCTGTGTTCTGGCTTGGAAGTTCTATCGGTGGTTGATGTACTGTGAGTTCTCCGTCAGTATTGCGCTGGTGGACGATTTATATTAATGCTAGGCGCCGTATGGCGCTTGTCACCTGTTCTAGGTTTATGCTAGCTGAGCTGATATTCTCACCAAATGGAAAGCTGCCGAGGTGAGCTGCCAATCTAGATTGTTTGTAATTTGTTAAGTACTCCTGAACAGTATCTCAAATCTCGGAAATTGGACTTTGTTGGAAATTGGAATTGTTGAGAATTTAGTTTGCACGAGATAACTACAGAACAAAGTCCTATAATTCGTCATCAAATCTCTACTTATTGTGCGTGTTCTCGTCGCTAATTCTGCAGCCCTATCTACCCTGTGGATAATTCAATGCGTGACTTTCCAACCCAGTTGCAAACACCCACCGTATGGAATGTTGCGTATAGTTTCATATTTATCCAACTTGTTTTGTTTTGTTTCTTTTGTTGATGCATGCGTCAAGCGCCACGCTGTTTGTCGACGCAAAAAAGTAACTCACCTTGGGCAAAGGGGTTAAAGATTGTACCGAAATGCATTAGTCAGCTCAGAAGTGTTGGAATCATTCCGGCGATGCCGAACGCTGACGCAGCTGCAACCTCATGGCGCCGGAGCCCTGATCCCAGAAGCTTGGAAACATTCCAGCCCTTTCCCAAACATGGGACAAGGCCGAAGATGAGGTCTGCAGATGTGCGGTAATTGGATCCGGCGTGGTGAGCCGGAACGGTTTGATTCTCGTTAAATACGGGCGGACGGGCATTCGGGCTTATCAGAACCGTGCCATGAAGTTCCGAAATATGGCCGGCGCGTTTGTCTTTCGGTGTTTGATGGGTTGCCTCTTGGCAGGGGGCCTCCAGGTGGTTAGTATGGAGGAGAATACGGTAGGAGAAGAGTTTATAGAACTCAGTGAGCCCGGTTCTTTTACTCCGGAGGAACTTTGCCGGAGTCTTTGTGGAGAGTGTCAGTGCCGGGGGATGTTGGTGAGCGAGAACTTATGCCAGTGCAGCTGTGACTTTTCGCCTGAAAGTGCAGGAGGTAAGCTACTTAGCGCTTAATCAATTTAAAAAAATGTTTGCAATTTTTGTTTTGTTTTCTCTTCTTGTAGCTCAAAATTGCACCCTGCAAGTGCAACGGCTCTGTGAACAGATGGATGTACAGTGTGACTTCAATGGGCCGGAAGAAGACTACGTGCGTGAGCCACGTGGTTGCCATTCGATGTCGTGCTACGAGAAGCATCACGACCATGAAGCGGGAGGCTATGAGGGACATTACGGTGGTGATGAAGGGTACGGACACGATGAGGGACACGGATACGGAGGCAAACACTTCGTATGCTGCAAGGACAAGAAACACAAGGAGAAGAAGCATAAGCACAAAAAGCACCACAAAAAGTTTCATGACAAGCATTTGAAGTTCCACGTGGTGATTGTGAGTACCCACTTCAAGCTTATCTGTTGGAGTTTTTCTCATTTTGTTTGTTTCTTGTTTGTAGAAAGGAAAAATACCCGAGCAATCGTGCCACGAGGGACACGAGGGTGGAGAACATTATGGAGGGTACGAGGAGCAGGATGGATACCGAGCTGCAATGCCTGATAAACTGCCAATAAATCCAGCGCACGTACCGATGGATGTCAACGTGTGGACAAATCGTCAAAAGCTTGGTAAAAAGTTTCCTTTCCGAAAGCCATTCCAACTCCACAATCAACACCATCATCAGAAACCTCCGCCTCATTATGGACCTGCGTATCCTGCGCCGTACTCGGTAGAACCGAGAGGGAAATCAGCTGAACCACCTTCACCCGAACCAAGGCCTAAGCCGATGCATGCACCTCCGGAGGACAGTCAACCACCAACTCCTCAACAGACACCTCCACCACCACCTCCCGAACCGGTTACGACACCAGTTACACCCTTCCCGGCGCATCCCTTAACGCCTCCACCGAATCTTTACGATGGAGCACCGATTGGTCCGAAGATGTCTCCACCGAAACCGAAACAGGAACCTCCAAAGACTCATTCATTTTCTCCACCGCCGCCACCACCACCATCACACTTTGTAAGTCCATTACCACCCATGATCACCGTGGATCCTCCACCGAGACGCATAGAATCATCAAGAAGCTTCGACAAGCCGAGCTACTCCAGCTGTCCGTTTGATCGCCACGATTTTAACTATTATCATCCTCCACCAACTTATCATCAACCACCTCCTTCTCCACCAAGCTATTACCATCATCCACCACCAACCGTATCCTCCTACCGATCGCATTCCTCCTCGTACGATTCATACTATCCATCCGCTCACTATCCTACTCATAACGAATACGATAACCCGAAACCTTATCACACCTACGATGAGCCTGTTGAGTATAGTGCGTATGATGACAGTCACGCTGACAGCAACGAATACTACAACGAGCACGGCGTACATCCGTTCTCCGACAACGAAGTAGAGGACTTTCCCGAATATCCACCACGCGATCCATTCGATATCTTCACCTACAATCAGATCGTTAGTCGACAGATCATAGAAGCGGAAAGGGCCCGTCTCTACCGGACCAACCCGTTCCAGCCAACACCGCGTCCACTGCGTGATGAGTTCGAACCACCGACGGCAGAAGTTGGTCCGGTGCTGTACGAATCGGTTGGACCTTCGGATAAAAATTACGAAATCTATCCTGTCCCAACGCCACCGCTGGATGCATACATCCCACCTGTACCGGAACCCCGTCCACCGGTAGATTTTCCCGGGGCAGAAAATAGTCCACAGATGTTCCCACTAAACTCGGAGGAAGCTCTGTATCCGCAGCCAACACCACCGCCACACTATTTGTTGGCGAAAGAAACCGGCAGCATGAGTTCGTTCGGGTTCGAGCAGCAGTACAATAGCTATGAACCGACGTCCTGGGGATATGGTCGAAGTGCAAGTGGTCAGAGTCACTACCGGTCAGCACCCAGTCGAAGCAAAACGCACACCATTACAAGGTATTACTAAAAAAAGACTGTCTATCTGTTGTAACTTTAAGAAGAGCCATAATATAATTAATTTAAACAAAATATGAACAAACTTTTCTTGTCTTTTGTTTGGTTTCATTCCTTTTGTTTCCTTCGGTAACTAAAAAGACTGCCAGTTTATTTACTAGTAAGTGATTTATTCATCAAAAAAGTACATTTAACATATTTTTCTTTACATTAAAAATAAAGTATTGTCTTGCAGCTGTTTTTTCTTATACTTTGTTTTCGCGTTCTCGATACACTCGGCACGGAAACTACGTCACTCTGTCCAAGGAAGTTCGGCTCTTCGTTGTTTTCTTTATTGTTTTAAATAACAATCCTTCCTTACTTCTTTGTTTGTTTTTCTCTCTATCGCATTGTACTGGTACTGGCAGGATGTAAATTGCACACTTTTACCACTCACTGTGACAAAAAAAGATACAGAAAATACGTCTTTCCGGCGCTAAGTTATGCTGTCTCCGTTTCGCATTGTTTCAGTTGCACGCATTGCCTCTCACTCACACAGCTTACTTGTCATCTTCTCATAAACAGAAAATGAGCTATCTGTTTAGCTTAAACAGTTCCTGCTTTTCATTATTCGTGCTGTTTTTTTTCTCCTCTTCTCCTTCCTTTTGCTTCTTTTCTTTTGTTTCCTGTTGTTGCTCTTTTTTTTTTCTTTTTAGTTTGTCTGATGCTATTTTGTTCGTTTTCCATCCATTTTGTTTCTCTGTTTGTTAAATGTTTGCTGTTTGTTCGTTTGTTTGTTTGTTTGTTTCATTTTTCCGTTTCGTTGTGTTCATTTCCGTTGTTATTAAGGTGCCCTTTCGGTGCTTTTTCCTTTCCATTCTTTCTTTCCATCGTTTCCTACCCTTTTAACCGTTTCCATCCCTCTATGTTCCTCACACTGGTTTTAGCATTCGCTGGCTCCTTTTTTATATACACTTAATTATCACAGTTTTTATACATCTATCAAAAAACGACATTTACAGATATTACTGGTGTTTAAAAAAAAAAACAAAAACAAGCAAACAAACTTCGGAGGTTGGCAGGCGATCTTCAGCTGAATGGTGTCAATTCCTATAGCGCAAGGTTGTAGAAAAAAAAAATGTTCGTGTAAAATTAATCTCCTCTTTTCAGCCCGTCGGATGGATGTATGTGCATGGTTGTGCATCGTTTTAAGCTTTATCTCTTTTTTCATAAATAGCATCTTTTAAATGTTTAGAACAAGAGCAAAGTTAAGAATAGATCTCGAACATACGCATCAAATCCCTTACCGGTTCATAGTCTTGTCTGCGAAGACTAACCGCCAACGGGATTGGGTTGTTACAAGCAGGAAAGTTTTTCTTTTTTAAATATAAATAAATGATATATTTTCTCTTTTTCTGGCAGTTCCGTGCATGGAAACTGTTAAACTATCTGGTGCCGGGAATAAAAAAAAGAAGTCCTCAACAACTTCTCAACGAGAAGGGAATGTTGGAAGTTACAGACAATTTTAAAATGTTTGCATGAAAGCATCAAGAAAAAGGGAGGGGGAAAAGTGGCGATACGATATAATATATTTACAAAACGGTGGCTTTAAGGCTTTGTCGTGAGTCGCTTTTCATGCCCGGCAGTGTAGAGTATTTCTTGTGCCTATCAATAGTAACACTAACAACACGGCAGTGAAGCGGGAAAGGAACCGGAATTGGAATGGAAAACAGAACGATTGTAAAATGGCTCACGATTGTTGCCTTGCGCTTTCGCCACGTCTACCCGTGCGGTCCTCTACTTGGCCGCCGGTGACTGCGTGTGGTGCTGGCATCCTTCGACATTTTCGGGCCAATCGCAAACGTTCTCGTTCGGGTTGAAGACCAAGTTGGCCGGGCATGGCATGTGATGTTTGCGTTCGCCCTCACACATGAAGTAGTGGGTACAGTCGGCCTTATCCGGATGATAGCTGATGTGGCCATCCTCCTCTGCGCAGGTCACTTCGTTGGCTGACGAGATATTAAGATGTTGTTAGAAAAGCAGTTTGAATTGAGTAAACCTTTACAATACTTACGATCCTTGGTCGTGTAGGCACCACGCGGTCCATAGGATTCGTACGGGCCATCATACTCCAGCTGCACCTTGTAGTCCTTCAGCTCACTGGTAAGCACGTTCAGCAGTGGGTATTTGCCGCTTCCACAACGACCCGAGAAGTCATCCATATCGATCGACCACACCATAATACCACCGAAGCCTTCCTCCTTCAACCAATCCATCTGCACGAATCAAACGTAATATTAGTAAATCTTCTTCATCGAACGTTCCAACGGATTTTTACCTTCGTCTTCAGCGAACGCTCATCGTCGAAACCGACCCACTGATCCTTACGGTAAGCGAATGGCACCTGTTGCTCCGAGTCCCACACAAGCGTCGTGTTGTCCACACCGAGGAAGGCACAGATTTCGTAGTAGCTAAGAAAACCGGCCTCATTGGTGAACTTGCCTGGCAAACCGCCACCGGAAGCTGGAGCTCCAATGTCGAACTGCGTCTGGTTGACAAGCGTGAACGATCGTCCGTAAGTGGGCATACCGATCAGTAGCTTTTCCTTGGGAGCACCCTGTTTCACCCATTCGCGTGCACTGTAATCCACCGTCAGCTTCTTCTGATAGTTGGAGGCCGAATCCAGCGGGAAGAGAGGTGAATTGTGACCTACTTGGCGTTCCCATTGTCCATGGAAGTCGTACGTCATCACGTTGATGAAGTCAAGGTATTTCGAAATCTCAGGTACATCATATCCGGCAGCAATCGCTTCAAACGAGGCAGGAACAGCAGCGGTCAGCAGAAGGCGCGGCTGTCCGGATGTCTTTGCTTCACCCTCGAAGGCAACGCGCAGTTCACGCAGCAGATCTACGTAAGCCTTACGATCGTCGGCACCACGTGGATACTCCCAGTCGACGTCCAACCCGTTGAACTGGTACTCGCGCAGGAACTCGATCGCTTCGTACACGAACTGGTTCATGCGGAACACGTTCGAGGTGAGCTCCTTGAAGGGAGTGGAGCCGAACGCCCATCCACCGATGGCGAGCAGAATCTGCAGATCGGGGTTCTTTTCACGCAGTGCAATCACCTCATCGTACATGTCCGGATCGTTCTCGTTCGCTTCCGTCAGCTTGTGGTCCTTGAGGGTGGCGAATGCGTACACGATGTGTGTGCAGAGACTGGCATCAACGTCCTTCGGTTCGAACTTTCCGGCACCCGGGCGTTTCACAGACCAGCTCGTCAAGTAGCAGAACACTTGCGCTGGTCGTGCTGTGGGGTGTATATGAAGAAGTGGATTAAAGTTGGAAGAATTCCTTAGAGAACAATATGTTGAGGATACTTACAGTTCTTTTCCACCGTGGCAAGACCCTGCTTGATGATCTTCTTCTGAGGTTTCTGTACCTTGGACAGGAGTTCCGATACGGAGATCTTAATTGGAGCTGGTTTTTCTACTTCCTGCAAGGAGATTTGAATATTGTTGTTGAGGGATTGCAGTAGTCAACGAGTGTCCCAGATTACTTACCTTCTCCACAATAGTAGCGGCCACCGAGGACCAGTCGACATCCTTCGCTTCCTTTCCACGGCTAACGCCACGCAGCTCCTCACGCATTGCACCGATCAGAGGATACTTGACATTTCCGCCACACACCGTACCGGAGAAGTCGTCCATATCAACCGTCCACACCATAGCGCCACCGAATCCGTTCGTCTTGATCCACGTCATCTTGTTACGGATTGCACGCTCATCGTCGAAACCAACCCACTGATCACCATCGACCAAGTACGGTACCTTCATCTCATCGTCCCAAATGTAGACCGCCCCATTGAGCAACATCTCGCAGATTTCGTAGTACGCCAGGAAGCCGGACTCTTTCGTGTACTCGCCAGCCTTACCACCACCGCTAGCAGGTGAATTCACCTTATAGCGCTCCGTGTTCGACAGTGTGAACGATCGTCCATAGGTAGGCATTCCGATGACCAGTTTCTCCTTGGGAGCTCCCAACTTCACCCACAGGTTAGCGGCATAATCTACCGAAAGCTGCTTGCGCCACTCACTATCGGACGAGGGTGCATACAATGGCGCATTATGGCCCGTTTCCCGTTCCCATTTGCCGTGGAAATCGTACGCCATCAGGTTGATGAAGTCAAGATAACTTGCCACAGCCGGAACGTCATATCCACCGCGCACATTATCCGGACCAACGGGGACAGCGGCCGTCAGGAGCAGTCGTGGTTGACGAATTTCTTGCGACTCGGCATCGAACGCTTCCTTCAGCTCCTTGAGCAACAGCACAAAGTTCTTCTTATCGTCACCACCCTTCGGGTACTCCCAGTCCATGTCGAGTCCATCGAAGCCACGCTGCCGCAGGAAGGGGATGGCCGAGTAGATGAAGGTCTGCCGAGCATAGCGTGTGGCTGACATTTCCTTGAACTTTTGCGTACCGAACGACCAGCCACCGATGGCGAGCAGCACCTTCAGCTTGGGGTTTGCCTTCTTCAGTGTCATCATGCGCTCGTACAGGCCCGTCTTGCCGTCCTTCGTTTCGTCGTTGCTCTCGAACGAGCTCAGCTTGCCCTTTTTCAGCCACCCGAAGGCGAAGATGATGTGGGTGCAGAGATCGGCCGGGATGTCCTCCGGGACGAACTTACCGATCTTGGTACGGTACTGCGACCAGTTGGTGTAGTAGCAAACGATCTATTTGGTGGAAGAAATTGGAAGACATGCAATGAAAGTGGTCCAATTGATAAGACTAGGGGATGGGTCTTACCTTGTAGCCATCACTGTCGAGTTGGGCTTTCTTGGAAACAAGCGCAGAGCTAGCGGCACCTGCTACAACGGCCGTACCGGCTGCGGCGGCCGCCAAAGAGCCACGCGTTTTCGTACGCACGCGGAATCGGTTCGTTGCTGAGGCGGGTGCCTGATCCGATCGATCTTGTGCTTTTTTCGGAGGAATTTGATTATCTTCTGGCTTTGCTACGGTGGACTTGAGGTTCGTTGGCCGCCGTATTCTTCGTTTTGCTACAATAAAACCACAGCAAAAAGGTTAGTTCAAACGTGTAGCACTTGTGATCTTCAAAGATCTTCATTATGACATTAGCACCTCTAAAGGTCTGAGGCTCTTTATTTATCTCGTCTAATGATAAATGGAACACCTTTTGAAATGGCAAGCTGCTGGTACTTACTTTGCGCACTGTCTGTCGCTTGGGAGAAGATCGCGATGAGGATGCATAGCACTATCGCTATTCTTAGTATCCGAGGTGTTAACTGTAAGTGGACCAAGAAAAAAAGAAGAGGAAAAACATACACGTTAGTAAGCTCATTGAATGTTATGGAACCGGCATTTAGTGTGTGATGTTAAATATGGTTACTGACAGTTTGTCGAAATGTTTCACACACCTCCGTTTCATGGTGAAACCATTCAGCACCCTCTTTTATACGCAACGCGTGTATATTTAGAGTGTCGACATGTACGCACATTTAGAAACAGCTTGAACAGCCCCTTAGAAAGGAGGGGAGTTTAACTAGACTGATTAACCAATGGCTTTGAAACCATTTAGTTGCTATTGTTTGCCATTAAACCAGAATTCTCAGTATCGGAGAACGATACCGAAACCCCGATACACTCCATAGCAGTTATCTAATCATTCAGGTGGATCTTTGTGGGTTTGGATTCGTCCGTTAGATAATCGGATCCAAACCGTCAAGTTCATCGCAAGAGAAAAGGGTCTGCAAAATGGGTGAGAACGAGAAGACGATCGTGCATTTATTTTACTGCAACTCCAACTTGCTGTAACCCTCCAAGTATCGGAATGGGTTGAACACAAACACACACAATCGGCTGAAGGTAGGGCATCACACGATCTGCCTGATGTTGCAAATGATGCCATCACCTGTACACAATCGGCTGTCTCAGCCGTTTGGCGCTAATGCGGTGCAGCAGATAATTGGGTCGAGTTGATTAATAGATTCGGGGCAGGTACGGTAAGGGTTATGATTATGATTGCGATCGTGCTTCACGATAAGATTTTGAGGCAGCGATCGAGGCTACCGTACGGCTTGCATACGTGCAAAACAATTTTGTGAGAGGTATTTTTTTGTCGAAAAAACCAATCTCTCACGTGCTGGATCATATCCAGCGAAGCCTTTCAAGTGGATGTAGATGCATCTTCGGCTTCCTAATCCGCGGTGTGGCCTTTTGTCACACCGTCAAACCGTCGAGAATGTTTGAAAAAGTCATCAAATGCCACAGCAAAATGTCGAGGTGGTAATAAACATACATTAGCGCGTTGCTGTGCTGCGTAGCTTCTAACTCCTAGCGCACTTCGTGCTTGTCCCCAATAGTGTGGCCTGTTGCCCCAAACACTTCTGTTGGAGGCGATAACTTAAGTGTCAAGTTTTGGATAGTTCACCATCTTGTTTTTGTTGATACTCAAATAGGACTTTCTCTAGCAAAAGGTGTTTTGCTACAAGCTTTATTCAATCTCGAGTTTAAAGGCATCAGATTCTCCGCAGATTCAGTCGTCGTTTGGCAGCCTCCAATGAGGCTTGTACTTGACCGCAATTGGTCTACCCAATGGCTCATAAACGGCATTCAGCGTTAGCGACTCGACCGTTGGCGATTGGCTACGGATCATCAGCTTCAACTCACAGCTGGGCCAACAACATAGCAGAATAGTGTTGCAGCTGCAAGAATTGTTGCTTGGAACATCTGTCCCTCGTCGAGAAGAATTAGAACAAGAACATTTCGAAATGATCATCTGCACGTGGTTTCTTCGTCGCCAGTTGTACAGAAATAAATACAAACATGCAGCTGCATGCGTGCCGAAAAGGTTTAGTGATCAACCAACTTCGTCCAAAAAAAAAAAAAACCTAACCGAAAAATAAGCGAAAAAAGCCTTATTTCTTTTTCGGACAACGAATTGCATAAGTGATACGGTGTTACATTCGCCGACTTACCGCCGAACCACCACACTGCGGCACAGTGTTGACGTTAAGCGCGAGACCATGGACCCATGGAGCCGCTGGGGATTATGTAGCGTGTCCATTTGAGGTTAGCTGCAAAACTTCACCTCCCCGCTCGTCCCCTCTCACTCCTTTCCTCTTGCTGAAAGCAATCGCCAAACTGTCCGATTCACTACAAATCAACCGACCGTGTGCCATATTATCACACAATGCAGACTCCGTTCGTTCGTTTGGTGTGTTGTGGTTGTGTGTCTTGTAGGTGGGAATGTTTGAAGCTTTTTTTTGTTTTTAGCCAGTAACGATAAGCTAAGCTACAGATCGTTTGCTGATTTGTTCATCTAATTCGCAAGGAGTGCTAGTTTTTTTTTATTTATTCAGTGAAAGGCAAAGCGCACCCACCAGGGAAGGCTAAGAATGGATTGGTTTGATTGTTTTGCATCTGTCGCTTAAGTGATTACTTAAGTGGAGTTTATTCAATTAATATGTCGACATAGTCGACATAGTGGTCGTTAGTGCAGAACTGTTTATTCTTAAGCTGTAGTAAAATAGTTCAAGGGTATCGATGGCTTTTGTCGTAATTGTTCCTTCTAATAAGTATTACAACGTATTAGAGATATTATGAGTACTTTATACTTTACGTGAACCAACTCAGATAGATCTGAGGAATATAATATTTTGAATATTCTGTAGATTGCAGATTTAACGAATTTCTTATGCAGAATAATGAAGCCTGACTAATATTAAGACGCTTACATTCGGGCTATATTCGCATTTAGGCAGCAGTTTACAGCATTCAAGGATGACTAGGAGTAAGGTAGGATTTCAAAGATTTTCCATTAAATGAATAATTTGCAATAATCTTAAATATGCTTAAAATATTATAAACAAAATCATAAATTCGCAAATCATAAATAAGCAGATGCTTGGCATTCTTGCCCAGCATAGGCAACATCTTCGAAGCCCCTTTACGTAACAGACATTGCAGCATGCTCTCGCATTAGCATATGACACTCTATTCCCTAGCTACTGCTACAGCGTTGCGTGTTGGATCATTCTCTCACGACTCACGAGTTCGACCATTATTATCGATGCCAGTTATCAGACACTGCCAGGTGGTGCGTTAGCATGGGAAGCTTGCACGAGGTACACATTCCCAGCATTGCTTGTACGGTCGTTGTCGGGTCATTTCCCACCAAACAGACTACCAGGTGCACGTTTCGGGGGTGGCATTGAAGAGATGGAAAAGTGAAATCACTTCATCGAAAGCTTTAACCCTTTTGGAGTCGGGAGCGTTGCTTGAAGCTCCAGACGGGGACGTCACAAAGAAAGCTAACCACTAATGTAATGGAACTGCTACTGGCGTGTAGTAGGATGTTGTGGATTAGTCCATCCGAAACGGACCACCTACCAAGCTACCTTTTAGGTAGGAGGAACTAACTGCCAGTGGTCGCAGAGGACAGAGCGTTCAGGTAATAAATCATTGTTTCAAGCTATTTTAATATTTATTAACCATTAGTTGCTCTTGGGAGGGATAGAAAACACACACCGCATCGGGAAGATGGGATGGTCTTACGTTGTTGTGCATGTTGTGCCTTTAAAAGGTCTGCCGCCTGTTATCTCCGCATTTGGGAAAGGTGTCAAAGCAGAATGAAACATGTTTTGAAAAAGGGCTTCCAACACCCAACACGCCTGTGACTTAACACAGGCAGGTGAAAGTTACTCCACACCGTCCTGCACCAATCTACTGGCCCTTTTTACTCACCCTCGCGCTCTGTGTCGGAAAAAACAAATCACTGACCTACGGCAACTGTGCAGCGCGTGCGCACTGCCACCGCGATTATGTTACGGCACGGGGCCGCAAATGGGAAAATCCACGTGTTCAATTTCCCAAAACACTGTCACAACTGTCATCCGTGTGCAGTGAAGCGAAAACAAACGCTTCCTTTCACCAGGAGCTCACCACCCGGTGGAGGTAGCGCACGTACTAGATCGTAGAAAGTTCCAACACGTGGTCAGCAGTTCTTTGTCGCTTGCTGTGGGGGGGTTTGTGGTAGTGATAGAACCTCATTAGCATGGTAAACCCTTTGAACTGACATTCACCCGAGGGGGGTGTGATAAGGATGGTGGGGTATGCCGAGACTGACAGCTCAATTAACTTTTCCATCAGAGGGACTTCTGTTCAATCAAGCGTAAAATTGTGATTTTCTGTTTACCGGGAGCGCAGACTGCATCACAGGAAGCGCCTGGAAGGATGTGTTGCGCCTGAGCAACCATTCGTTGCTAGGACTCCACTGTGCAGTCATGCGTGGTGTTGATCTGTCAGAAGCGTTGCTACTCCTGGTATGTTTCCATAGATACGATGGAATCCTGATGCAAGCATAGCTACTTTAGAGCGATTTGGAGCAACTCTTCGTGCCGTGCTTATGTACTCTTGAATGAACGCAAAAAAAGAGGCCACTAATTGGAGCGATTTTGGGACTTCAATGTTCACTGAGGCAGAAAACTGGAGACACCATGGCCGGGCGAGCATGTCACTGAGGACGTTACGAAGGATATCACACACATACACCGAAACGCTCTTGTGGATTCTACTACTTCCCTCAGCGAGAAAGGAAAGAAAAAATCGTTCCAAGGCCCAAAGCATATTTTATTGCTCGTACATGACGCCGGGTCTACTTCAACCTATCCGCCCATAGTACCGGTGTATGACATCCTGGTACGGTGAAAATCAAATTATTCACGGTTCGCTGCATCTGATCGTGCCGGAGCCCTTTCAAATCGGACCGCAAACCCTCAATGCGAGGCAATGTCCGGGTTTGGCCGTGTCCGGGTGTGCAGCACAATTCGTATCGCAACCCGGCCTGCGGAGACAAAACCTTGCGGACGAATTTCTCCCATCAGCAGCGTTGTTATCACGTTCACGTCTTTCGCTCGGGCGCTTTCTCTGGCGCATGCGTGTGCGAACCGAATGTCAAACGGCTTGCCCCTTGCTTGCTCTAGCTGCAGGTGAAAAGTGTCGCTCCGGCTAGACCGGGTGGAGCCGTTTCGCAGCCGTCCGTGATTCGATTGTGCACTGGAATGGAGCGAAATTTGGTACACAGCTGACTGGGCAGGAAGATTTCGATGCCGAAGGTCGGTCGGGAAAATGATGATGGCGTCCCAGAGGGAACGTTTAATTCGAACGCTCCCAGAAAGCGTACGGTGCAATCAAGCGTGAAAGATAGAATTTTCCGATACTAGGAAAGCATACGCGATGGCAGGTTACGAACCGGGCTTTCCCCTTCTGCTTGAATGCGCTCGAGGGTCTACGGTGTTCGGTCATGCGTAAAAGATGGAAAACAAATCCTCACCCCCATTTCCAATGGTGTGGTAGAATAAAATAATTGCTTTTACTATTTTGCTGTCTTTTTTGTGGGGGATTTTCCTTCATGCGGTGGGCGATTCTGAACTATTTTCCATGCTGAGGTGGCGTAATTTGGGAACTTTCCATTGGAAATTGTTCAGTCAAGCGTGAAAAATAGAATTTTCCTTTACAAGGAGTGCAGGCGTACAGAGAGGACGTCGTTATCTGTGATAAGATTCATTGAGGGACTCCACAACTCAGTCATGCGTATGAGAATCCATAAACAGCTGATCCGTGGGTTGTAGTAGAGAGGGGAAATAATTTGTTTCTATTTGTATTTTTCTAAATTTATTTAAAAATTCCAAAATTGGCTCCATTAGCACCTCTCGTACGGTAATCGGTGGGGAGGGATTGTAAATTAATAATCTAATGGAAACAAAGTCGCGAAGGTCGCAGGCCTTCGGTACCTTCTTTGGTGACTGGCGTTACCTCCATTGGGGATTGGAGATGGAGCATGAAAAAGAGGGAGGAAACATAAACACGACCATAAGGTGTCAATATTTACGTTTTTGTTTTAGAAGGGCATATTGCATCGCACGGTCACCCATTTGCTGGGACGCATGCGTACTCTAGTACGTACACTTCCTGTTTGCTGGCGGATACCCTCGGGTGTTAGCGATAATGTTCTCATGGCATTGTCTAATGAAGCGGAACATTGGGATTCGTTTCGAGCAGGGTCGCATGGATAGTCGTTGGTTGGGTGCTGAATCACAGCACGACACCGACCCAACCTTTTTGTACTGCTCCGTTTAGCTAATGCTAATGAACGCCCCAGTACAATCCGATAATCGTTTGATCATCTGTTCAGTGAGGCGAAAAATGCGATTCCTGTCTAACCAGGCGTTCAGAAAGTGAGGGCGGTGGTTGTGGTTGGGAATATCATTTCCCTTCGCCCATTGAGACTTCTCTGTTCAGTCATGCGTAAAAGGGACCTTTAACCCTCGCATCGGGTGGGGGTGGGAAAAGAAAATCACTCCAGTAATGTGGTAGTGTATGTGAATACACAGTGGAGAATGGAAAATTGCTTGAATGTTTGGGGATGACAACGATAAGATAAGGATGTGTTTGTGCACTCGTGTTCACTGGAGCATGAATTATGATTTCGTTTTACCAGGCACTCATAATGCTAGAGGGATTCTTTTTCCAGTTGAGGGAGTATTTAGTATAGAAGGAACCAATTGGGTCCATAGAATTAAAAGGAAAAACTGTTTGTGAGCCAGAGGCCTTTTAATCCACGGAAATGGTTGCGAGCTTTCCGTAGTTAAACACACCCTCTAATCATAACGCTGGTAATTTAATTGCAGGATTACTGACACTACCCATAACACCCGTTTAAAGTTCCTGAAATTTGGTCAATGATTTTATTTCCTAATTCCACAGCTCAAAAAAAAGGAAATTGTACACATTGTTGCAGGCAAAAGAAATGGCAAACACGCACAGTTGAATAATCGCCCCGCTGGAACCATTTCATATCGTTTAGTTTGCAATGGGTGTGTGTAATGAGGCGTACGATAATTACCCGCAAACGCGTGAATGTGTTTATCGCACCACGCAAAAAAACATATTGCATCTGCATGACCACTTGAGTGAAGGAAAAACTCCTGAACATCGCATTCATGCATGTGTCTAACCACACCCTCGGAAAAAGGGTTACCGATGGTCCGATTGCATTTCTTGCTCACCTTACAACGCTGTCACATTGTTGTCCGGTTGGCCAGCAAGGGTTGGAAGTGTACTTGACATTGAAAACCTTCACAGATCAAATAACGCAGCTTGCTCTACAAATCAAGAATGTTCTCGTTGTTTGTTCAACTGTGCACTTAACACTAGCGGGAGCGTTTGCATGATGGCACCAACGCTTCTCAGGCAAACTAGTAAAACTCTTGATCTTGGACTTGTTGGGGGGATTAAGCATACGGTGACACAAAATGAAAGGGAAGGCTTTTACGGTAGCTCTCATAGGTTTATTCTTTGTGGTGAGCTTTTGTTTTGGGGTCTATTGAAGTTAATCCACGAGTATTAACAATGAACAAAACTTAGGTAAATGGAGCTCCAGTCGATTCGAACCAAACTTCAGTATCGAAAGCGATCGCACTCATCCATCATCTGTCCTATCTGATCGATTACCTGGTGCAGTACGTGATTGGGAGTGAACATGATCGCAAAACGCCTCAGGAAGCGGCGGACTACTATCAGAGCGCTCTCGTGGAGGGCAAAAACCCACCCGGACAGGATGCAAAAGGCCTCAAGCCAGACAGTGGACGCGCCCGGCAGGAAACGGAAATCATACACAAAATGATGAAGGTTTAAGACGCGAGCGACACGATGCATGAAGGTCCGTACGATATGGTACTGATCGGAAAGAAATCAGTGATCACACATGATCCCCGTACGGGGTTGTTGTTGCAACTTTTCACTCCAATCCGATGACAAAAACCTCTTCTTACTCAAACCACATTGACAATTAGTATCGTAACTGTGTGTTTGTGTGACACTGTTCGAGCAACGAGTGCGAGTGGGCAGCGTGCTGGAACATTTTAATCACCTAACCCCGATAGATCACCCGGGAGATTTGGATGTCGTTGGCCAATCCTTGACACGGTTGAACACGGTGTCGGTGTGACATCGTCAATTCATCGTCTTGAAATCGATCGCTTCCAGTTTCACCGTCGTGTGCCGCCGGTACGATGGAAGGTTCATTAGTATGCTCAACCGGTCATTATGGTCGTCGACTGTCGACCGAACCCACCGCGACGATATTGCCAGCCAGCGCAATGTATTAGTGTGTGCGGGCAGGAGTTGGATTGTGTTTTTTTTATTTGTTTCGAAAGCCGATGGAGTAATAGAATGTGATCCGGCATTAAACTTTTAAAGCTAACCTCACTTTAGTGCTCTGCAAGGCACACCCTTCCAGGTTTGGCGTTCAAGAACGCTTCAGGGTGTGTGCAGGACAGGTGGAGGACAGTTTTCGGCAGTCTAGAGCAGAAGTTAAAATTAATTACACGCAGTCTCGGTGATTGCAATGTGGTGAACGGTTTGTGTGTGTGTGTGTGAATGAGTTTTTTTTTGAGGAAACTTTTTTACAATTCCAAGAATAAGAACAATATGAGACAATTTGGCGTGCACGCGTGTTTGTGCAAGAGTTTTTGTTGTTGTTGTCCCTTGTTCTTTACCAATCTCCCAGCGAAACGGACAAAAAGCCCATGGAGAGGGTGGGTTCGGTTCACGTCATTCTGCTTTCGATCTGGGCCTGCCAAGGTGATCCAGTTCCCGCTCATGCGATCGATTCGTGCACGGTTTCCATGCCAAACGACGTTCATTCTTACCTCCAAAAAGGGAAGGGACGGCCAGAGGGTGTGTTGTGTGTCGGTGTCCGTGCTAGTGCTTTGTGCAGGCCACCATTTTTTTTTCATTTGCCACGCTTACCATTGCGCACTTGCGCACTGGACAACTTTTACGCTTTTGTTCTCCTGTCCAGATTCCACCCATGTTTCTGTGCCCTCCCTACCGAATGAGGAACGAGCGACTGCAACGACTACAAAAAAAAAGCATTCACTTTGGACTTGCCAACCTGGGGCCCAGTACGTCGGAACGAACAGGTCTCGGTCGACTCCAGCTTGGCAACACTTTGGCTTGATTGCGTAGATCTCCCCCAAAGCCCCAGTTGCCGCAGTCCGTCGATGGCTTTTATCGTGGTAGTTGCACTGGCTCTAGTGCTCTCGACCCACCACCATCAACACCCGCTCCATTTCAGCCTCCAGAGAGCGACCTTTCGTAGATTACAAGGTCTTCCGCCCCACGGAGCGTACCGAAATGCATGGGCAAACGGGCAGACCACTTCGGATCGACATTTCACTTGCACAGAACGGAAATGGCAAAGCAGGTAGCAGCATCGTATCGAGCGGTGACTAAAAACAACCAAGAATGTACAAGAACTTACACACAAAAACAGAGTGGCAGGAAGTTAAAGAGCAAACCGTTCTGAAGCATAAATTAACCAGTGTGTGGGTTTCCGCTCTTTGGCTGAATGTCAAGTTAAGACAGGATTGATTTAGGGACCCTGTCGTTTTGTTTGAAATCGAACTGAAGAGTATATCGCTTCCCACTAACAAGGAGGACCTTTTGGTGTGAGAAAAAAGCTTAAAGCTTAAAAAAGAACTCGACAAGCGTAGTAGAATTGTTTCTGGTTACTTATAGCCGCACTGTCAATACTGTCACGTTGACAGTTAGTAAACATTAATTACGCCCGACAGACGTCAAATGTCAATAACCGTGCATGTTGCTTATCCCGCAAGCGTTACGAGTCTTTTCCGAAGCTCTCGAATCAGTTGACCTTCACCAGCGGCTGTAATGCACCATGTTGGGAATGAATAATGTGTGTTTGTTTGGTGCTAACCATCACTGTAATTTGATTTCAACATACACACAGACCCATGGGGTCTGACGGGTGGTATGGTGAATGTGTACTTTTCATATCTCTGTTAACAAATGCGTGATGGATGGTGTTGAGTGATGGATGAGAAATACAATTTGTCAAAGCGTTTGAACATTTGATTGAAGCTTTAATTACTTCAAGGCTTTTTTGTTGAACAAATGGAAAAGTGATGGATGCAATTAGTATAACAACTGAATTAATTTTTAAATTTGGGTTCCTAAATTTTTCACTTGAGTGGTTGTTTTAAGATCTTCAAAAATCCTCCCGAAATCATAACGCAAGCGTTCCCCTCTAGTGTTTTGACTACGAAACGGTTGCTCAAGTGTCGTAAAGTGCGTTGTTTTGTCTGTCTGTCGAGTTTGACCACCGAGGCTTCGGAAACCGGTCGCTCTGCCATATGATTAAGTATTCATTGACCTCCTCTAGTCTAGCGGTGGCGTTAAGCGTTGCCGTTAAACACCAGACACCGGGGGACGGCACTTCAGTTTGGTGCTCAAAATTGGTTCTGTTCGGTGCGAGTAAGCAACCTGTTAGGTAGAGAAAAGGTCGAATGATTTCAGATGACTTTTACTACGCCCTTGGGCCACCGATGTTGGAATTCGTGACCAAATTAGCATCCGATTGATGCACCTTAACGATGCCCGCTTGTGTGTGTGTTGTAATGTGAAAATAAGCTACCATTTTTTGGACGTTCTGCTTCACAACTCGAACTTCATTCACTTTCATTCTTTAAAGTCTTCATTAGTTCCACCAGAAAGAAACCGTGGCTATTACTTCATCGCTTACCCATGTGCAGGAGAATGAAAAATTGGCATAAAACTTGCTCTCATTTAATGCCCCATCATCATGATCGATCACGGTGTTCCAGTCCTCCGCACGATGTTCACTGTTCCCGGGCATGGGCGTGCGTAGGAAAAGAAACGAAAATATCGATGCCATAATGCTGATGGATTTCTCCTTCAACCGCATGATCATACGTACGCATGGTCCCCGCTCGGAAGCCACACCGAGTCCGAACGCGCAACCCAATCCCAAAAATGGCCAACGGTTCGTTGTCGGTTACGTTACCGGTTGCGTTACAGTCCGCCCCGTACACCCTCACCTGGGCGCCTGGGTGGTGATGGTGGTGGTTGCCACTTTCTTCCTGTCGGGCGATGCTATTAATTACCGCAACGGGAGTGAAAAGACAACGGCAACGACACCACCAAACATGATCTTCACCCGATCGTATAAGCAGCAAAAGCTGTCCGGCGAGGCGAGCGGCTTGACAGGTTCGTCACTTATTACATCGTTACCGTTGAAGTCGTTCCGCCGAAAAAACAAGGAAGGAAGGCGTGAAGAACTGACGCGCGGAGGTGTGCAGCATCCTGAACGAAAACAAAGCGTAAGCATCAAAAGACTTCAACGCGCGACGTCAGAAGAACTTCTCGCGCACAACAAGTGACGAACCCTACGCGCGTGTTTCGTGTTGAGCGATCGAACGATTCAGGTTGAGCGTGTGCGTGTTTGGGCAAGTACGTTTTGCCGTAGCTCGTTAAGGGTTTAGCAATGGGCTGATGGGTTTGGTTTGGTACAGCGGGATAGGGGAGGTGCATCTTTCCCACCGCTCCCGGCTAACCGTGCGTGACGACGAAGCGGACGGGATGTAGGAATGAGGTAAGCGATTACTTTAGCGCTGGCGCTGATGGAAGATGAAAGCGAAAGTGAATTACGACGACCGGTTGTCTGCGGTTGTCTTGCACTCACCTTCCCATACGGGAAGGCAACCTTTTGCAACGGGTACGATCGAACCGTTTTCGGAAAAAAGGGCCACCCGATCGGCCGGAACGAGGTGGAAATGGAAATGATGATGCTGTTTGTTGTAGATGCTGCTGTTTCCTTTTGGAAAAAGAAACCCCGAGCAGGTTAGCATTTGCACAACCTTCACAGGAAGAATGTGAGGAAGGAAGATCCAAGATACAATGAACCGGAAGTGTGGCATCCAGTCTGTGGGCAATTGTGGGTACCGTGAGAATGTTAAAAGGGTGAAAAATGCACCATCGCCAATGACTGTTGACCTTTTGCACCGTGTCTGCTTGAGGGCGTTCGATATCTGCGGGCATCGTTATCTTTAATGATGGGGCATTGTGCATTTACGTTACTTCTTGAACAAGAGCTTTTGCCCATGAGGAGATTACGAATGGTTCGAGGCAACGGGTGTGTAGGTTTTTGAGGTATTGGCGGTGAGAAGGTTAGAGGAAATATTCTCAACTTAACAGGAGTTTTTTTGAAGTAAGAAAATATTGTGATCTCGATTCGTGGAATTAGTTTACTTCTGAAGTAATTATTAATGAAGATCTCGAAGCACAAATTTCTCTAATATCTTATCTGCTCATCAGCTTCCGAATAATAAAGTTACGAAAACGGAAAAACTTCCATTTTCTAAACAATAACACCCAGTGGTGGGGTGGGACTCTCCCTGCGGGACCATAAACCATACCAGCCTGACGCAATAATGTGTTGCAAAATGTTATTTTCTTTGTCACAGTTTCACAACCAACGACACGTTTATGACTGGCCAGGTTTCACTCGGCTACTTTCCTACGTACCAACAATAAATTATTGTCCACCAATAGAGTTACACTTTCTTGGAAAAGCGTCCCCACGTCGGTAAACGGGTACGATTCTGATTTAATTTCGTTCGACAGCACACATGCCACCACAAACACACACACAGGCTGCCGAAGTTTTGGCTCGCCCGCACCGAGCACCGGTTGTGTCATTGTGAATTGTCCGACCAAACCGGGTCTCGAACGCAAGTGGCCACGGCGATTCACCTGCGCACAGAAAAACCGGACCCGTTCGAACTCTGGCCGGTCGTTGGACTATGTTTGGGAAAGTTAATTATGCACTCCATCGTCGTCGTCGTCACCGTCGATGTCGCTACGTTGCGGCTTTCGTTTCGGTTCAAGTCAATCAGATGCTGGCAGTCGGCAAGGGGACACCGACCTTCTGCAGTTCGGTCATGCCCCTCTACGAAGTGGTAGAAGTTTAGTATACGCTGTTTTTTTGTTGTAATTCAGTGAACGACTAACGAGTAGCGAAATATTCACACGTCTCAACGAATGCGTCGTGAAATTGTGTTGGTTGGAAAAGTTAGACCAATATCGATCCCTTGGGGTGGGTGCGCGTGTCCAGTTTCAATGACATCGATTTCTCGACCATGTTCAATTCGCGATCGCCAAGCGATGGTGTTCGATCAACGTCGATCCAAACGCTCACTGCCACTGCCAGTAATGACCTCCGCACGGTTTCAATCAATTGTCCTCGGAGTGGCAATTTTCCAACAGAATTACAGACAACCAAATGTGACTCGGTGCTTCACTGTCAGCTAACGGATTTGTACGTTTCTCATCCTCCATTGACGGTGGGTGGATGGACAGCTGATTGTTTGTGGGAATAATTGTCACCTAGCACCTGGAGCTCATGCATGCGTTCCATCGGAAAAGGAAATCGAAAGTGACACAACACGGCTTCCGCTGGCTTGTCGTACGATAATTGCAATGCGAAAAGCCGCCGCCGTTGTCCGTCGGTCGAGCAACGTCGAGCAAACGTGCGAAGCGTCTTGTCAGACTGTTTTCCCTTTCGCTTGTTGTTGCGCACACCGTTTCTGGTGGCTTATGTAACGTTGAAATTGTCGCGTGACAGTGAGCGAAACATAATGGAGCACAGTTGGTTGGCTGGAGGAATATGGGGACATTACCGAAAGGATCTCGAGATGATGCGAATCGATCGCCGAGGCAATGATTAACGAGCGGGCATGATTCGGGACACTCCTTTTTTTGTTGGCGGCGATGTATCAAAGGTTCGGTGATGGGCTTGCAAGACAATCAGTGGGAAATGTACCGAAAAATCTGTCCATTCTTTGGTTTTTGACAATTTTGGGGCTTGAACAAATATCCGGTATCTGACACCTGTGAGCAGCTGATTTGTTTTTCGAAAGTATTATTAATTACTATTGTGTGAGATGGATATCAATGATGGTTGGGAGTCAACACGCAACACTTTTGTAACTTAAAGATTACACTGTTTTATCTCGAAGATCGTCACAGCAGAAGAGAAATCAGATTAAAATATTAAACGCCCTCCTGATCCTCAGAGAATGATCGTTAAACGTTGTTAATGGTTTCCAGCTTTAGATCTGATCACCAGACAACGAGCTGCGTTTCAAAATGTACGCACTGCCAACAATGGAACGACAGCTCTTTGCAAAATCTGCACCGCACTATTGGCAAACCTATTATCGCCACACCTACCCGCGGCCTGTTCGACGACGGGTTCGTCGCACCCAAATCAACCCCAACCAGGCAACAATTTAAATCTTCCCAGTGTGTGTGTTTTGTTTGTTGCGTTTTGCTTCCTTGCGTGGTGTTGGTTTGGCATTTCTGTCCAGCAGAGAGTGCCAGCTCCAGATCGGACGGTATAAATCAAACCGGTATTGTGTGTGTGCTTCCGGTTCCTGGACGACGCCGTGGGAATGAAATTGTGGATAATCAGGGATCGGTCTATCGCCGACGATTGCCACCCGGGAGAAACAGATTGGGATCGGTTTTTCTGTCTGGGTATAAAAACGCGACTTGTTATACCAATTTACTGGATATTCGCGTCCTTCACGGCAATCGGGTGGTTTTTAGATAAATTTTCATTATTTGCCACTCGTATTGCTTTTATTCTTCACAGCCTGATCATTGCATAGTTTCAGGTTTTAAACATGTATACTCTCACTTCTGGTCATTTAAGGTGTGGAACCGGAAAACAAAAAGTGAATGAAAAGGAAGTATGCAAAAACAAAAAACAAACATTGGTACGATCATATGTTGGTACGGTTTCGTGTTTCATGCGGTTCAATATTCGGATTCGCATTCCGGATGTGTATATGTACAATTGGTTCTTTTTTTCTGATTTAGCATTTGCTTTGGGGCGTAACAACATGAGTTGGGAGTTTTCTGGCACGTTTTCTGTTTCAGTTGTTGAAATTACTTACATTCTAAATCAATGTAATGGGCACAATTCGCTTCTCATTTGGTTCATTAGCAGCATTTTCTTACCTGTAAGTAGAAAGAAAATATAAAATTAATTTAGTGTTAAATAAAAAAAAATATTGAAACATGCATTTAAACAATTCAAAAAATCAATGATACCCTCCACCATATAACTATTGTTGTCACTGGACAGATCTCCGATTCGCATTGGTAAGCGAAATGCGGAAATCATTGTACCAGTTTTTGCAACCAGCAGAACCGGGCTTCATGGCTCACCCAGCACTCCTGCTTGGGCTGCATGAAGTTGAATGCTTTTCTTCAACCTTCCGTGAATTATTCGACACGATCGACATGATCAGCAGTTGTTGGCTTGTTAGTGGCTACATTCTTCTCGTTCGGATCGGTTCACCGCCTACCGACAGCATGCCAAGCCCATGCACACATGTCTCAATCTGGCCCGCAATCGGACACTTTCTTAAGCAGGGAGTAAAGCCAAAAGTAACATAACGATGGTGTGTTTAATTGCAAAATAATTATCACATCAGATCTGGATCAATTAAGGGATCAATTAAGGATTGGCCTAAACGATAGTGAAACTGCGGTGCATTATAGCGTTATTTTGATGGTAGATTATGGCCCGTAATGAACGATGGTTTGCTTAGTAAATGAACCCAGGATACAAGCAATTCCCTTCTGAGAGGGATTACGTTTAACGAAGTGTATGATTATTTTCTTCTGGAGAAGTTAGTGCACGTGATAATTACCGTTGACTTATCTCAATCAACTTGATCGTTTAATACGAATGTTTTTTTCCTGCCTTTCTTGCTTGCGCCCCGTTCCTCGATGTCGCGATCGCTGGATGGGATTTCAAGTATCATTTTGACGTGACAGTGTAAACGAACCGATCATCGCATGGTATTCATTTCAAACGCAAACGCATTCATATTGCAATTCCTTTCTCGTCTCGTATAATCGTTCCCCCCTTTGTGATGGAGCTTTCAATCATGACCACACGGCCGTATCACTCAAGGACAGGTCAACAGGGTCAACATTTCTGCAGCGAGCGCGCGCGCACGCGGGAAGGTCAACGCGGGGAAGCAATCTCCAACCATAAAACAACCCACAACTCTTGTGAACAGGAAACAAAACGCCATGAGCGATGATGGGAATTCCTCTAGCTTCGTATCAAAACACTAGCAGCACAGATTTGGAAGTGTTCGTTTGGCACGGTTGACAGAAGCGCACATCAAAAAGGTTCGTCGCTTACTATCCGGCCAAACACGATCGTTGATGTCTTTCGTTTTTTCGATAATCGTTCATCGAGTGGTGCGGTGAAGATGATATTTGAATGTGCGCACTAAAACAGCCGTCGCTGTTGGCCGTCTTCTTCTGGTCCTCCGTTCCTCGTGCGTGCCATTGCCGATCCAAAACCTGTTTTTCCACCTCGACTTTGGAGGATGAGCAGGGCGAACCGGTTGACATTTTCCCGGGCACACTTTGCGTTGCGCATCGCGATTCCGGCGTTCATGTGTGTGTAAGAGATTTGGGGGGATTTGCCGTGTTTATCGACTGCCTTGTACTGTGTTTACAAACATTGGCATGGCAAATTTGCATAGCTGGCAAATATGGCGCAGTATCGTATCGTAACTATTGTTTTTGGCTTTTGGACAAATTTGAACGGTGTAGTTTAGCGATTAGATGTAGATTTTGTCATCGAATGATGTTTACGATTACTCATATTTGAAGTAAATTAAGTTACATTTGAAGAATCACTTTTATTATTCCCATAATTCATAAAGCATTTTATGCGGCAGGGTAGCAAAGATTGTTCACCATAAATCGACTAGAAAGCTGTGCAAATCTGCTCTTCTTTATTCATCACTGACAACTCTCCAAACTTTCCCAAAAATGAAACACATTCACAGTGAGCGCAAAGCGTAACCATTTCTTCTGCAGTGGGAATGCATTTTCTAATTCATCTGCGAATCGTGTGAGAATCGCACCCAATCTTTACCCAGTCATCAAATGATTGATCACTATCGTTTGCCAACGTGCATGCACACGGATGAGAGTAGACGCAAACGTGTAGCAGGAAAAGTGTGTGCCCAAATCATACGGCTGGGTGTGTGCATTCGGTAACTATCCGTGAAATAGTAAAAGTTAGCTGCCGGCACGAACGCTGAGGCTTTCGATCGAAATCGAAACCAAATCGAAAAAAACGCACTGCATGGTGGTATGGTGCGTGGTTAGAGAAGCAGACAATTTCATGCGATGGAAACTGGGTCGAATTTTACGCGTGGTATGCATCACTCGGGGTGGTTGGGGTTGTTTGGATGCTTTGGGTGGAAAAACGTAAGGTCTGATGGAAGAACGAACGAATGGGGCATTAGAAAGTGATGCAGTGTGCGAAAGTGAGCAAAATTTCGCCAATGAAATGAAGAAGCAGAATTTTATTTAGGAAAAGAAGCTCACAAACGAATATGAAAAATGTTCTTTAAAATTTAAGATAAAGTATTCTGTCCAAGGGTTGTCTTTGGAACAAATGGTTAGGATAATGCTTCATTTAAAATAGAATTAAAATAATTAATAGTTTCATTTATTGAGAGTGCTTTAGGTATAATATGGTTCACAATTTCGAACAAACCACACTTATCTACACTCTACCGTTTGTGCAGCAGCATGCCTAACAGTATGACATGGAGCAGCCACTCCACGTAGAAAATTACGCAAAACTTCATCACCAATTTCGAGTCTCACTTGGCACAGTCGATCGCAAGAAGTAGCCGGGGATGATGGGTTTTCTTTTCGTGTGTGTCTGTGCTTTTTTTTCTGCGCTCCATAGAAAATTATGTAATTTGCAGTTTGACTCCGTCACACGTCGACGAACGTCAATGTGATGACCATCGACGGCTAAGATGAGCCATACGCACGCAAACGAGACACAAAACCCATTTGCCCATTTTCGGCCGGGCGTACGACAATTGTACACGGCATGTGTCACGTTTGTGCAGTGGCACTCCGTCACCGTCTCGTAACATAGCTGAGCTTCACATTTAACTAGGCGCACCTCAGCGACGACTCCGGCTGATCGTACGATAAGGGTATGTGGGATAAATAAAACACGACAAGATGAGATGCGCTAGCAGGCAACAGAAATGAAGTGGATGATAATTTAATTAAAATACAAAACATTCCTAACAAGCACAAGATGTCTTGGTAGGAATTAAAAAAAACTAGAAGATTTCAATCAGCACCTACTGTAGATAGTGTCAACCGGATAAACGTGTGCGTACACAACCTATCTCTTTGCATGTTGTTTTATTCAAATCGTCTTAAAGGTTTCAACCCAGACGGAGCCTCACCCAATCGCTTCTCTCGCCGGCTTGTTTCAAGAGTCTCTAATTAACACGCCCAACCAACAACAACTATGGAATGTTCCAAATCTCAACCACACACACACCCGCCTCTTATGCGCACACCCCATCGATTCGGTGCGATATGTTTGAAGCCATTTTGGAAGGGAGCTCTTTTGCTCGAGGTCAACCATTTATTGTGGCCCATGCCAGCTCGTCTGAGAATGGCTCATGCCGTCCATCCATCGCGCGCGGGTGGACGTGGTGTTGAGTACAATAAACAAATGAATTATTACCCTTCGAGGTAAGGTCCGAGGGCGACTGTGCGACTGTGGTTGGCCGGGCAAAACGTGCTGAGACACACGAAACGTGAGTCTGCGTGTCTATTGTTAAATTAGCGCCCGAGCAGTGTTCGAACATCGCCGGGCTTTAGCGCCAGGTTAGTATTAGACATAAAAATCACCCCCAAAGGGGGGCTCAACTCTTATTTATCTAGTCAAAGTCCGTACGGTCCCGAAACCCACTTTTGGGAAAGGGTTTTCGGGTTTTCGGTTTCGCTTTCGAAACTCGCTGGCCCAGCCCCGGTTCGGTACAAAGCGCGCCTTCGGGGCGTGAGCCTGGAGTCAAAATCTTTCAGCTGAACCCCATTTTCACTTTTCACGGCAGCTAGTACGTGATTAGTGTGATTGGCAGGAGTGCGCCAAAGCCCAAACGGGGGAAGCTGAGATCATTCAAGAAGTGGAAGAGAGAAAAAAAAAAAACTAAACCGCCAAGCTTTTATCGTACATGACGCACGTTGATCGTAAGGTTTAGAAGGTGTTTTATTTTGCCAATGTTTTGCAAGGCCAAAGTAACGACAGTTGAGTGTTTTACAAGCAACAACAAAAAACACATTTGCTTATTTAATTTAGTATGGTTTGAGGAGCGTTTTGCTACTTACGTACTAAAAGGGTGCTCGTATCATTTCGCTCATTTAAGTCTCCGTTATGTGAGCATAAGAGCTTATTTCGTGACACAATTTGGTTTTTTATCTTCAACACAATTTCATTCCCATTTCATGTGAGCTAGAGTTGAGAGTGTAGCAATCAAAGTGTACTAAAAGCTTCCAACATATCAAACACTGCTCCTTCTGCGCGGAGGTGTGCAATAGCATCCTGGTTTCTTTCGATTGGCAGTTCTGTTAGGCCATAGATGCTGAACGCTGAGGTCGCACAAGTCAGTAAGGTTGGGTAGGGCAGCAAATTCGTTCGCCAATTCCTTTCTCAATCCATTTCGGGCTGAAGTGCATTAGATTTCGATTGCAGTATGAGGCAACATTATGCAACAGTACTTGCCGAACGTTGATCGTGCAGTCGGCTTCTTTAGAGCTAGTTTTTTTTGTTTGCTATATCGATAATTCTTTACACCAAAACTAAGTTAATTACCGTTGATCGAAAATTAATAAGCTAAAGTTGTGAAATGGAACGTTTTAATCTTATTCATAACCCAACGGGGAACTAAAATTAAATGTCATGCTACGTCTTATTGAGCCATCAAATAACCATGACAACTAACAAAACTCAAACACACACACATGTACAACCAGTCGGTAGTCAAGTGCCGAGGATCGTGGATCAATCTTGTTTTTCCAAGGTTGATTGAAAACCGGTATCGGAATCGAAAGCATTGCGTGCCGCTGCTTGCAGGGAGAAAACATTCATTAGACACTTCCGTCCGGATCATTCCGAACCGCTCAGGGGAGGAGGGGGAAGGGGAGTGATCGTGGGATGAAGTTTCTAAAAATTTCTTAAGCACAATCAACCTGCCACCACCCAACATCTAGCCGACGGTGGTGCATCGCTTAGCATCTTCGAAGGTGCACCCGGAATTAGGAAAGCGTAGCAGATGCACCGGAACCGAGGCATATGTGTGTTGCTTAGCTGTTGCAACGATGCACACCGCTACGATACGAGTCACGTGAAAGCTGGATAGAAGGATAGAAGAAAAAGGGAGACAGCGAAAAGTCAACAAACATAACGAGGAAAAATCAACACCGCATACGAGCGGGTGGAAAAATAAACATTCAATCATGATTATCTCCCACGAAAGGCATCACAATTAACGTCTGTGTGGGTAGAATTTGGAAGAAAGTGGAGGAAAGTGGGAGCAAAATAGATGCAGAAGAAAACTCCCCACCACGAACCGCAAATACGTCACCGTCCGTCGTCGCTTGTTTTCTACTTCTTCTCGGTGTCTTTCCGTTTGTTTTTTTTATTTGCGGTGCATAAATAGGCGAACAAAAATTTGCAACCAGCGCGATGGTCAGGATCAAAATCAGCGCCCCAATACCAATCCGGGGGAGAGTGAGAACGTGTGCAACGGGGAAAGGGAAAGAAAGCAAACGAGCGGCACGGAACGGACACGTGAAAACAGTGATCGTGGCGTGGCCGTTAAATAAAAGTTATGAAAATAAACAGCAAAAGTGGCAGCCCAGCGTCCCCAGTGGCAATGGAAGAGAAAATAAAGCTCGTAAATAAATAAATAAGCCTGCCTGCAAGAGGTTCGAAGTGGTCTCGCGGCGAGAACCCGTACAGAGTAATGGCGGAAATCTCGCGTACCAACCGTGTGCTGCCGTTTGGTGTTGCTTTTACTTTCTCTTTCGATTGAACCGATCCATTCGGGCTTTGGGGGGCGATGTGAGCAAAGGCCAAACACTCACACACATACCGAGAGAGAGAGATGGAGACGGTGCGGACGGTTGGCAAGGTTAGGCGGGCCACAAAGGTTTCCGATCGGTAAGAGCGGAAAGTTAGGATGACTTTGGATTTTCTTTTGCTTGCGTTTTAAATACCATTTTTTTTTCGTTTTGTTGCTAAAACAGGAATACACGACCTTTAGTAAACAGGGGGGGTTGCCAATGTATTTGCGGCAAAGAAAGAAATACGATCCACTTCCTTTGAGAGCATGCTGGCGTATTACATTGCTCCCATAATCGGTTGCTGTACGCGGGAGATTGTGCGCCATTTCCATCGAACAGATGGTAGGTAGCGTGATAATCAGTTACTTTGCAGGTTTGCACCCTCAGAAAAAAAACCCGTTCCACCAGCCCAGGTGATGGAAAGATTTTTATTTTGTTTCTCTCCCACAAGGTCACAGGCCGTTCCGTTTTATTTTGGTTTTATTTTTTGCACATTTTCTTCTCTCCAAGCGATCTCTCACGGTGTGAGATATAAAGTGTTGCAAACTTGAAATGAAATCAGCGGAAGCGATAAATAAAAGTGTCGACAATCATTAGACGACGAGCCGGGGTGTCGGGGGGCAAAGGCAACGGCATATCAGAAAACCAGACCAGACAAAATGGCAAGTGAATGGAAAGGGTGAATGAAAAATGGTATCACTATTATAATTCTCCCAAAAACCCACCAGTGGGAACCATTCGGGGTAGGAAAAAAAAAAGGAAAAGTGTTAAACTGCTAATAAGGTAAACAGCATTAGCATTATCTTGCCGATGGAGATCGAGGGGTTAGGGTGGTGCATTGACTTTGAAAAACAATTTCAGTCGTAAAGACACTAGGCATTATTTTTTTTTTCTTAAGTGTCTAATATCGGAAAAGTTCAAATACATTAGCATTCAAAGCGCAAACGGTAATCCGGATTGTGCCGTTTTTTCCCTCCACGGTGGAATTGCTTTGCCCTCCATTGCATCCGGTTGCGATTTTTGTTTGGCTAAACGTGCGCGCGCGGCAGGCGGCTTCAGGGCGGTCAGGGTCTCAATTAGGGAATGGGCAAAGGGGGTTGGTTAATTTAGCTTCTTCACCATTCGGTTGGGTCGGTTTAAATCACTTGAAAGCGCTCTCGTTAGAGTCTTCTTCACTTGACATCCATTGTCGGAGGGTTTTTTCGTGGTTTTTGTTTTAGAAAAGATTGGGAAAAACAGATTAGCAAGCAATTGTTGTGTTTATGAGCGTTTTAATGGTTGAATGTAAAATTTAAGCATAGAAATGCATAATCCAGTGGAGGTTATTTTTGTCTCCATCCCGGTGCAACTTCACCGGAGTCAGCGATCAAGTTGTCAGTCCGCTTGTTGTTTCCTTGACATTTAGGTTCAGCTTTCCGTTACGTTGGAGAAAGACGTCCAACGCGTACGGTATCACCGATTAGCGCACCGGACAGTTAACAAACCGACGCAATTGCAAGCTATTTACGTTTGTGAAAAAAATATTAGGTGCAATTATCTGTGGGACGGTGGCATCAGGTCGCTCACATCGGTCCAATCGTGTGTTCGAAAAATGGTTCGATTTTGTATTTGTTTTGACTCTACCGGTTACAGCTCAATTGTTGCAAGACAAAGCTGGTATGGTCACTTTACTTAAAGCAAAACTCAACAATACCACAGCAGAAAAACGAAAAAGAAGTATAGTTGGTAACCTTCACAAGGCACCACCACACCAGTAGCGTTCGCTTAATTGGATGGAGTAAAGCAGCAGTGACAAAAAGAGATAGAACGTGCGACGCCACGAGAACCGGTGCGTGTAAAGAAAGGCCAGAGTTTTCACGTTCACGAAACGGTGCCACATGCCACGGCTTGACTGGAGCTTGTGCTGGAGCAGGCCACCCCACCATAACGGTGACGGTGGCACGGTTTTCTCGTACACCGTCAAGAACCGCCAAGACACGGCGGTGGCGGTGGACAAACAATTCGCAATTTACGGCCAACGGGGGTTGTAACGGGGCGGGGACGGAGGAGGGTGACAGAACAAACGGAATCCATAATTACGCAAAACGTTCAGTTATTTGTCAGGGCAACCAATTGGTACGGTACCCAGGGCGTGAGATGGTGAACTTATGCGCTGGCCAGCCAGCCAGCCAGCCAGCCTGTCCAAGCTAGCCGTTACAATGATAGTAGGAAGAAAGGAAAAATGGTGCTGGAGAAGCAATCAGTAAACGACCCAGCCGGCCGTGATGATTGGCAAATGTTGACCGAAGCGATCGAGCTTCGTGTTGTTCTTGTTTGTGATTTGTTTGCTGTACCGCTGGGCCTTAGTCGTAGCATAAATTTGCATACTTATGTATAGGATGGCTTTATTCGAGTTTTGACGAAGAAGCCTTGGATGATCGTCATGTCACGTCATCCCTTTTTGGTTCGTAACTTTGTTTTGCTTTACGATTTAGAACTCATTGTCACCGCTCGAATGGGCATATTGAGACGTTTTGTTGGACATGTCCACCATATTCCCAAAAACACTCATTCCACTCATTTGTCGGCCTTTATATACATCGGAAATAATTAGTCAGTCACAGACATACACACACGCAAAAGGAACTCTCACTCGATTACGAAGTTTTCGAAAACTAGATACTCTCCAGTTCCACTATCCTCGCTTTGTTTTCAAGCCGTCTTGCATTAATTAATGCTTTGCCCACCAGTACCAGTGTGAAACCGGGTGGTCTACCAACATAGGCGACACGGGCGAGACGGATGGATGGATCAGTGCAAAAAAAAAAAAAAAAACAAGAGGTAACAATTTACAACCGTTCCAAAAACCGGTGTCTGATTATCAGAGCTTTTTTTTCTTGTTGCGATCTCCTGCTCGTGATGGTAGAGGGGAGACAGCTCACAAATCCAACCATTACCTTTAAGCGTCAACGTTCAGACCGAAACCGATGGCTTTCGGTTTCTACAGACGGCTTTATGTTGTCATCAAGGTTTGAGACCTTTATGCCTGTGTGTCTGTTTCTGTGTTTTTTTTTCTGTTCCTAAGCTCAGCCAGCTCACGTTTGGCGTTTTTTTTTCTCGACTTGATGGAAGAACTCATTATTGTTGTCTTGGCTCTCAACGGCAAACCGCTAGCTTAAGGTTAATCGTGATTTATTGATATAAATTATCAAGTAGTGTCTATACAATGGACGTTTGTTACAATGGGAGTAAGGAGTTGCAAAAAATGGGCTTTCCGAATATTCGTTTGACTTACCATTGTTTGTCTGATAATTTGTAATCCTCAGTGGCTAACCAGCTACACTCTAGACACTCTAGGAAACCACACTACTCACTATTTTACGAACTTCGCAGGAATAATAAACAAAATAATGCTGCAAATTGTTAACCAAACTGTTAGTGTGAATACAAAAAAGTTCAATTGAACTAAGGTAAATTTAAAACAAAAAAATCTAGCAAGGTAAATACTGTGAACTGTCCTCTACACGCATTGGAGTCTTTTGATTTGAATTGGTTTTTTGAGTTTATTTTCGTTTCTATTACTTTTCCTGTTGGAAAATTTGGTAAAATCGATTCGCTTGGATATATAAGTAAATGAAAAGTCTCATTATTCATAAAATTCTGTACTTAAAATCAATAAATTTATAAATTACGAAACAAAAAGAAGTTCACATTTTAGCACCATTTTTCATTCTCTAGAGCTAAGACAGGTGTTCCTGCTCACAGTCCTTTAACACAATTGCTTTAATGATCCACGTTGGCAGAATTTGAACATCTTTTTTTTTTATAAAAACGAAATTCTTCACTCTTCTGCTACAACATTGTTTCGGTCTTCTAATAGCTTTGATTGTCCGTAACGGAATATATTTTTTGCGAGTTTTGTTCTGAGATCATCAATGTTTTACTGAACACTTTTCAACACCATCGATCACTGTACAATAGATTGCTGTACGGAAGCAGGAAATTCATCCAAGGACTCGCTACCAATGGGTCGTTGATACGCTAGCCGTAACGTGTTCGATCTACTTCTTGCAAGCACTACCTCTAATTGATCATTGATCATGGCCAAAAAACGGTTTTATTCGTTCCCCCCATTCTCACTCGTCACTTGCAACAGTCACTTCATAAAGTTCACTAACAATTTCGCTCACGTGAAATAGTTTTCCAACTCAAAGCTCACCCCCAAACTACCCACCCAAAATAAAACAAAACTAACCACAACTGTCGAATCACACACTATCGAAGTAAACGGTTTCGTTTTGCTGTAGAAGGAAACACGGCACCTCACACGCTCGGTGCTGGAGGACTGAAGAAAAACTGTCCGTACTGACACAAACTATGCGCACTAGGGACTGACTCGTAGCGCGATCTGTCGCAAGCATCGAAGCCCCTCACGGCCGAGGATCACGGCTGGTGGGTTTTCGCCTGCAAATGGAAAGGTGCCGCACGGGGCTTCGGGTTTCGCGAAAAAGCCGAAGCCAAAGCGATCTGCAGCCGTTGTCACGTTGGGCGACCCGTTCGAACGGTGCGGTTCGCTTGCAGGGGTGGGGTTCGGTAAGCTTTACCAATAAAGACATGCGCGTTCCCTTTCCCGTTCGCGCACGAGAAGTCTTTTTTTCCGTTTCGGTTTCTCTTCGGATCCAACCCCCTGATCCTCTTCTCCATTCGTCGTTCCCCTAGCTCATGCCGAGGGTCGATTTTATGGTGCAGCATTCCACTCTTCCCGCCTCCCATTCCATCCCCAATCCGTACACTACCTTTCTCGCTCACGTCTGCTTTCGAACGTTTGTTTCACGATTGATCCACTCATTAAGGTAAACCAATGCTGTTGCTATACCACGGCTAGATCCACCAGACACGAACGTACGCCGTTTCCTAACTCTCGTGCTGATATGTTGATTTCGTTGTTGGGAACTCTTCGGCATGTTCCGTCTCATTCGTTCTGCAGCGTCGCAGCGGTGGCAGAGTGTTTTATGCTGCAAATACTAACACCAGCTACGTTTGGTGCGAAAGCAAATTTGCCGCTACTAAAACTACTACCAGCCGCTTCGTGTACTACTACCAACGACGATCGTAACGATAGAATGACTGTATGTCCAGCTAAACTGGCTCAACAACGATGACCATCATTGGTGGCCGTTCCGATGATTGTTGCAGCAACAGCTTTTTCGCTTCTGTTGGAATATACTATACGACAGACGGTCGATCGATCGATGGAACGAACGCAATGGCATGTTTTCTTGACCAAGCGTCTTTTGGCACGCGGTTCGGTTTGCTAAGACGTGCTTCAGCAACAGACGTCCACCAACACAGAGAGGTTACACATGGAAAGGACGTCAGAACCTTGCCCAAAATGGTTACTCTTTTTAACTGGAGTGAATGCTAGCAACATGAATAGAGTATAATGTTAAGTATGTGGTGTTTTAATATTAGTTTAGTTTAGTTTAGATTAGTTTTAATTGTGGTGTTTTAATATTAGTTTAGAAGCTTAGTAGAATGGATTTTCTTAAAGAGGTGACCATTTATTTTCCATTATGCTTCAAATTTTCATTAAAATTTGTCTTTTAATTAATTGATGTTGAAAAAATTCAAAAAAAAATCGCAACTACATGGAGAGTCATATAAAAGCGATAATAAAATTCATTATTTTAATTATTTAATAATGATTTTCTCATGAAATTTAGTATTTTATTTTATTTGTTTGTAAAATTAATTAAAAAGAGCTCCATCACCTTTTCGATGGCATATTCCTAGCACAAATGGAAAGTGTAACATACCACCCAAGGATCATCCCCTCATTTAGGTCAAATGAACTCCGCCTGCCAGACTTATGACCCATTAAATATGCTTACCTTGTTTTCTCGCCGTACGTTTTATTCCCATCGCGTGACTAAATTGTGGTCATCGGTGGTGTTTCGAATGTTTGCATCCTAATGATCAGCTAGAAGAAAGAGAAAATGTAGAGCGATTCTATCTGTTTTCCTGCATCGCATCGGAACCGGTTGTGGGGCTCCATTCGTAAATGCATTTGATGCTGCGACTGCACGTCGTGTGACCCGTATTTTGCTTCGTCGCGAACGCGAACGGTGGTATCGTGCGGAAGCACGATGTCAAGATTCTGGGTATGATTAATGTAACTGATCGTGATGGATGCACGGTTTATTGATCCACCATCGTAATGGGGAAATAGGCCACTTTGAAAATGTTTTCATTAATTAGATTATCGATGGCGTAGTGTGTGGTGCTGGCCGTCGAACGTAAAGTGTTTCATACGTAGGAAATGTGGTGGCCATTTGAAAAGTGTCCAATTTGAAGCGTTTATGAGTGCACGAACAGCATCATAATACGCATACCCTTCACCTGACCCCAATAACGCCTGGCCGTGGTGGTGGTGATATGGCTGTTGTGGCTAAAGCCGTTTTTTTCGTCATCTTCTTATGCTGCACTACTTATGTTGAGTGTGAGCGAAAGAAAAACCACCATTCGATAGTGCAACTCGATGGCAGGGAGGGAAATATTTTAATTCGTTGTTAGTAAAGCATTTGATAGCGTGCTCGTGTTAATTTTGTTGGCAAAAGACACTCAAATTGTTCAAATGCACACCACTCATTGCTCATTGGGGAACATTCTCTAGCACATACTCCAAAACTTAAATGTGCATTATGTAAGCTTTGTTCAAATATAGGTGAACGATTTTACCACACTCGCGCACGAAGCGGCACGCGAAAGCAGCAAACACTGCACACCCCATTTGGATCGACGGGCTACGCACTACGCAAACCGTCTAGCTGGTTGCAGGAGAAAAGTTGTCCAGCTTGCTGGTTGCTGGTTCCGCCAAACGCCCTGTTTGGTAGAAATGTGTCTTTTGGCCAATTAGAGCCAATTTCATTTTTATTTCTTCGGTGGAGACAAACTCAAGCGAAATCTAAACGTTGCATTTCCAGCACGCGTTACGTGTACGATTTTGGGGGCATGCTGTTGCTGCAAGATCGATTGTACACGTTACGTTGCGGGTGTTACTTATTGAGCGATGAAGATCACATCGAACGATCACCTGTTGCGATTCGA
>AXCM01001638.1:0-38587 GCA_000473375.1 Anopheles culicifacies | reverse complement strand
AACGGTAACTCATTTCTGACATATTATTGACAACCCAAAGGATTCATTTGAAATTACCGTTATTATTGCACTTACAGCAATTTGCAAAATTAAAGATAAATGAATTGAATAAACGAATCTAAAAGATCTATTAACAATGTGTTTCCTTTATTTTCACACTATTTCACATTGAGCAAATGTAGTTAAACTATGTTATCAATTATTTTTATTTCGATTCATCACATTTATCATTTACATCAAATACAGTTTTATGTAATCGTTTTCATGCTTTGATTCAATTGTTTGTTGATTATTTTGTGTTTGTATTGGTTTGTCTGATGTACAGGTTACATCTTGTTACTGTTTTTAAACAGTAGATACGAGTTTTGTAATAGTTTTATTGGTTCTCTCATGTTGCTTAAATAGCTCCAACACTCACATTTGCTTGTGTAATCTTCACACAGCTTGCGTTATCCATCATAGGATCGTCATTCGTTTAGAATTTGGTTTTTCATAAACCAATGAAAGGATTGACTTTTAGCAACGTGAGGGGCAATATCTTGATTTCTTTTTTAACGATTCAGAAAGGAAAACTTTTGGACAGGGTAGCTATTCGTTAAACTTTCCAAGACATTACAAAACCAAGGATACTAATTGTCGATGTTCGTAGATGATATGAATATATTTCATGATCTTTGAAGTAATTGATTTTTGACAAACTGGCTCATTCAAATCATTTCTGCATTTCCCTTGCTTCCATCAGCCATCGTTATTTCCACGTCACCTTTTGCCTCATTAATACTAGCTTCCTTGACGGGATAACCCGACTGTTCGTTTTGAACACGACCATAACGATGGCGCATTCACGTAGGCCACCGTTGTTAAACAATCAACATTCACACATATCTCTCGACGGCATGCGGTGTGCATTTATTTCGTACGTACAACTCCGAACCAGACCGCTACAGAGTTGGGGAATTAATTATCGCTTCTCTTCCATTTGCGCAGTAATTCCAGATATCCTTTCTTTTGAACTCCTATTATTGTAACAAAAGAAGGAAATAAAATCCCCTTTTGGCTTGGTAATCTATAAACGCTAACTCTAGCTTTTACATGCACTACACATATCTATATCGAACGAAAATAAAATCAAGAGCAGAACGAATACGAGGTGACGAGGATAACGATGACCCACACGTCGATAACGATGATGATGGAAATGGTGACGAAGGAAACGAACCAAATGATGGAGAATTTGCCATCGGTTCTTTAGCGCAGGGTAACACACAAAACGTAGCGCGTTTGGGGCGCCGGGGCATTGTGATGATAGTAGACGGACGCACGTAAATAAACGGTTGGCCCCGCTAGTGGAGCATCGTAGAGCAGTGCTACCTGTGCGTACGACGATGTCGATCCTGCCAAATCGCGTACTTTCGGCTGGCCGACTGGAGCAGTTGATTCAAATGCTGCGTTAGCGAGGAACCCAATGGCAACAGTTCTCTCATGGCACGATCCTGCAAAGACCATCAAATGGACGGATTAAACACCGATGGGCGTAAAATTGAGGTTAAAATAAGGCAAATACCTCGAAGGGTTTCAGCTTGACCATTGCGAAGCGTTGCAGTATGTCGTGCATGCGGGTTGCCTCTGACTCTAGCTGTGGCGTTGTTGGTGGGAAACATTTCCAAAACTCCTTTAGCAATTCTAGCAACGATAGGTAAAGATTACGCACTTCCTTCTCTATATCCGGAGGCACAAGTTCTGCATGGGGAGGAAGAGAAACATATAAAATGTAATTAAAATCTTTGATCCTGCCATTCTGTGAGTGTCAAAATTATGATTCCGATTATTCTTTCAGCAAATACTTACGGGCAAGGCTTTGTTCCTGGAATCCTCTCATGAGCGCACCACCTGGACTGAGGTCACCAAGCGCACTGACGGCAGCAGCCGGACTGACCAGCAGCTTATGGGGTGTCCGATTGCTCCACGTTCCATTGGCAGCCTCCAGGATCATCGCATGAGTCGTTTCGAAATCTTGTAAACCTCTCGAATCCCCACGCTGGTTCGTGGACAGTGACGAATCGTGCCCACTACCCCCCGCAGCCGGTACCGGCCCATGAAGGTAGCGTTCGATTTTGGTCAAATTCAGCTGCTTCACACGGTTCCGCTCATCCTCTTCCCCTTCCAGATCGTCGTAGGTAATTTTGGCCTGGATACGTGCCTTCTTAATCGTCGGCTCAACAAACACCCCGTTCGCTCCCGTGGTCCCATTGCTCTTGTGCTCCACCGTCCCGTTGGCCAGATCGTGCGTCCGTTTCTCCTTCTTGCTGTATCCATTGACCGTGTTGTTGTTATTGTTACTGCCATCGGTCGACTGACTGTTGCTGTTGGTTTTCTCCTTCCCATTGGCCGTTACCGTCGCACCGTTCGTGGCCATATCGTTCGCACCCGGCGTTGCGGAAAGTATCGAACCAATGCCACAGTTAAGCGTCTTCACATCGGTGCACGTTTTCAGCACGGAAAACGAATGCTGATTAAAGCGCTTGATCATGCTCTGATGCACGATGTTACCGCTGTTTACTGTCTGCTGTTTGGCGGTGGCCGAACTACAAAACCCATCCTCGAGCGTGTTATCCTCAAACGCACGAATGTCCAGCAGCGGATCGCCGAGATTCTCCTGCACCGATAGTCGCAGCTGCTGGTCATCGATCTTGCCGCACTCGGTGAAAATGTCTTTGGTGCCGCCCGCCACGATGCGGTCCCGGTGAAAGTAGTGCGATTGGAAAAACTTCGTCCAAAACTCCGCCTCCGTCATCTTGCCCGGCACGTGCTCGGTGTGTTTCCGCTTCACCGCCGGGTACGTTTTGAAGATACACTCGATGATGTCGGCTGTCAGGTTGTATCGCAGCCCATTACAGCCATCCGTCTGGGGTTTAATGTCGGCCAGAAACGCACCGGACACACCAATGTCTTGCTTTACCGTTTGCTCCTTGTTCATGAAGTCCTTGGCGTGGCGGGCCCAGAACTCTTCGCTCGTCAACACCTGCGTTATGACCAGATCTTTGTACAGCTGCAGCAGGGACGGATTCTCCGTCAGGATGCGATTCTTCTCCTCCAGCTCTTTGTCGATCTTGCGCCGAAAGTTTGGCAGCAACTGTTGCAACAACTCCTTCACCTTATCCCGGTCGGCCATCTGTGCCTGCGGTCCGAGCCGGTTAACGAAGTGAAACGTCGAACTGTTTCCATCGTGCAGTACGACTTGCAGCTGTACCTTCGGTTTACCCTCGGGTGATATTTTTTGCACTAAAATAAAGCAGACAGCGTATTAGTACAACGAATACGGATACCACCTGGAAGGAAGTAACGCACTTTTTATATCCTGGAAACGATGCGATACAGCTACCGTGTCGCGATGCTCAGCAATCCATGCGATACGTTCGTTCATCACGTAGAGCGTCCCATCGCCCTTCTTAAACCGAACTTCTCCCATCTGAAGCAGTACGTCCTCGCGCGTGGTGGTCATCTTGAGTTTGTTTTACGTTTGTACGTTAATACACGCCTCCAAAAGAAAAAAAAAACGAAGCTTCCGGTCTCACCGGAACAATCTAACACCCGTGCCACGACTTTTTAAGCCGCCGCGATACTAATTAGTGCGTGAGTTTCACTTGCTCTGCCTATCGACACAAGGCTGCGGAATTAGGGCACTATACACCACAGTAATTGTTTATCTGGTAATCTCCTATGGAGGATGGAATTGGAATGAACAACCTAAAATGAAAGAACGAAAAAAAATGTTAGCCCATTCCGGGTGTTCTATTGAAGGACAAGAGAGGAGAACCGAAAAACACCGATCGACTACTTAGATTATTTGTTGCAGAATATCTTATCTTCTATATTGTGCTATATCACTGTATTGTGGGTGTGTATTCCATGCATTCTGATTCAATTGCACATATATTCGCAATCTCTCATAACAAAACCAAGAGTTGTGTGCATAAATTACATTGCATAGCATTTCGTTTTGAAAGGAAATAACGTCGTATAAACAAGAACAGAAATAGCAAGAAAGATAGAAGAAATTAACCCCTCTTGCATGCATGAACACGCACACACACTCACTATACGCTTGAAATCGTGGTAGAGGATGCATGAATCATGAGAACAGATGCAATTTATAAAAATTGTTCTTTGTGTTAAACCACCGACTGCACCGAGAAGATGTGTGCAAAAGCTTAAACTATTTCGGTTTGACCTTATTTTAAATTAGGACTAAACCATCAAATTCGTTATATCATTACCAATCGCTCTTAGAATGAATATTTATTCAATTTTACACACAACAAAAGTATATTGACGCAATTTTGGCACACTTTCCCTCTAGGCCTACTTTTATTAAAAGATTTTTTTCTCCATGCATGTTGCCATGGTTCGCGAACGGGGCGCATAGCACACACCACACCACGAATCGTCATGATAACCCTCCCTTCATCTTTTACAACGCCACACACCAGTAACCATTTACATGGCAACATAGTTAACGCGAGAGATGCCACTTTTGATAATCGACACCATTTCGATACACTTCTGCATTAGGGCACACGATGGAAGCATCCGAGGGCATCACTTCTTCCCTTACTACGCGTCTAATCGAAAAAGTTTTCCCTTCACTGCTAATTTTTCCATCCAAAATGGATGGTAAATTGGATAAATTTTGGCCAAATTGAAAGCATTTGCTCCGTGCAATAATTTCATGATAAAATTCGTCGAAAATCGTATCACTCGTATCACGCACATAGCTTCCAGAAGCGCCAGTCCACCATTTAGGCCGCCTGTACAGTCACCCCGAGACATGGGTATGACGGCGGTACGGGTTCATTGGACGGTTCTGGAAAAAAACCCCTTTCGAACCTACTTTTGGCCGCAAAAGGGTCCGAAATTTGCACAAACTCCATCGTTCACCCATTCACCGACCATTCCAACGCATTTTTACGCAAAAACCAGCCCGAAAGCACCCGGTTTTTACCTGTTTTCCGACGCGTTTCTACGGAGCGCCTATTCCATGATGTTCTACCGCCGCCATGTGCAATTTCGTTCGACAGGAACATTTTCATTTCATTGCCGCAACACCACATAATCACATCGCACACCGCTGTCGCTAGTATTCAGGAAATATTTTCATGGTAAATTTAGACTGGTTCCCCAAGCATCTTGGCTGCCCGGTGCGCAAAACTGACAGCTAGCGGTTTGTTGCGCGATTCCCCGTGCGCAACTGTGACAGCTGACAGCTCGTTTGCAAGCAGCTGTCACGTGCAGTTATTTAGCGGTCAGTTAAGCATTCTTCGCTTGATACAGAATTATAAATTAAATATAAAAAAATAAAATACAGCATTCTTTTGTATAAATTTCACCACAATATAATGATAAGTATTTCGCAGAACTTTGGAAAAAAAACTATCTTTTAAATAAGTGAAATGATTCAAGAAATATTCGTTGGAGGTATGCAGAAAAATCGATTGAAAAAATGTATAAGCTTCATTTTTATTATCACAATGTATCGTTTATCAATTTCAATGAATACGAATGAATTCTTTCTAGTATAACAAGTGAAAGAAAAGTATTTACACTGTGCATTCCTCAAAGCAGCGCTCTCGCTGTTTAAGTGCTGTTTAAAAGCTTCGTCTAATCTGATGTTGTCTATCGATTGATTTTCCTCCCTAAAAACGGCGAATTGTAAGTAAAACCTTTATCTTCTCTACTGTGCAGGTTCACCGACATGACCGATAAATTGTTTTACCCACAATCGATTCGCGCGTAAACTGAAATCACCTGTTCCAAACGCTCCAACAGCCACCAAGCGACGAAACGAACAGTCCCGGTCACCAAAGCTGGGCTCGGTACCGCAACTCGGAGATCCTGCAAATAGAAACCGCCAGTAAAAAAGTAGGCGAAGGACACCAAAGGACATATTCTTTCGTGAAGCCATTCTTTGCACGCGTACAAACAAACAACGACCGCGACAATATGGGCCCCCTTATGGGTTGGTTGCAACAATGTTTACTTTTCACACGCTACCCACGCTCCGGTCCTACCTTCCGAATGAGTTTTATGAGCTTTTTTAGTCTTTTTTTTTGCGTTTCCATCGCTCGTTTTATCCTTCGTCACCAACATCGAAGCAACAAAGCAAAAAACTGTTGCACGTCCACCCGAAAAAAGCGAGCGGTTGCGCGAGTCAGAATTGATTGTGGTTTTTGCTTGACCGGACGGAATATCCTCGGGCGGTGGAACACGTGCGAAGCGATGAGTTAATTGTGCTTCTTGGTTGGTGAAACTGTTGAGTGAAAGTGATACGATCAGCAAAAATTAAAAGCAGACCTACTTGGCTTGTTTTTCAGTTGTAAATCGAAAACCCCCCGAAAGTCCTCCCGCGTACCAGCTATGGAAGGTAAGGGTAGTACACGGAGTTCGTCGAGAAAATGAGCATTCTTCCCCCGTTGGTCGGAACAAAGAACTCAGTGTCATTTCGGTTGCAAATTAACAACTGCTAGATATTATCATCATCGTCATAAAGTTCTAATGCCGCTGACTCATGCTTTAGCAGAGCTCATAACTTAAGCAGAACCACGGAAAAGCTAATTGGTGCAGGTCTAATTACCATAATCCGTCCTGCTTTTGGTCTTGCTCCGCTAGCTTTCTATTCCGGAGACTACTTCGATCGAAGTGATGCGTGTTGGTTGGTGAATCAGCAGGTTTAGTAGTAGTAAAAGTAATAGTGGTAGTAGTAGGCTATGTCTAAGCGGACCATCAGAATGAAAGCTCCAAATTGAATATGATGATAAGCAGTTCCAGAGGTGGAAGAACCAAAACTGGTATCTTCCACCATATTGGATTACGGGGGGCAAACAAAAAACAAACAAACCACAATTCCATTTCCCACTAACTACTACAAAGCGTGTGAAAGTGTGAAGAAAACAACAGGAGGAGCTTTCCGTATCCTCAGGAGGTCGGTTCCGGTGGCGATGCCTCACCAACGGCGAATTTCGCCAACAAGTTTTCACCAGCAATAAGTTTGTGATTGTCACGCAACCGACCCCCAACCACGTGCTTCCGCTTATTGAGCCACACAGCTCGGTATGAAGCTATAAATCTTTAGACACGAATAGTTCTGGTAATCGAAAATGTCCAACAAAAACACATATGGTGGAAATACACGTGTTTAAGGGCGTGCACCTACCCCAACGTAAGTCGATCGCTAGAACTAGGATTATGTTATTGGAAACCTACTGGAACTATCTCCCAAATCCCATAAATAACCTGGTTTTAAAAGACAATGTAAAGTATTTGAGATATTCGCCTTTCTCATAAGTATATCTGCTTGGAGTAAAAACATACTCAAGCATCTCATTAATCAATCAAATTGATTGCCCCACTCTTGGTCGATACGCGGAGTCTAAGCCGGGGAAAGGAAACCCTTTCCTTTTATACGTCCTTTCTCATTTGCGTTCACCACCAAACAGACACAATTTATGAACCAATCATTTGTCCTTTGGTTTCGATATTGCCATCCGATTGACAGTCGGATTCAAATTTTGATCAGAATCCCCATTCCTTTCCTTTCTTCGAGTGCGCCGCCATATCATTGTGAAGGAATCGTCCCAAGAAAGGATTTGGTTTGATTGAGTTAAGCTTTTGGGGAAAATAAATCACACCAATAAAAATACTCCCCCCAGTCCCAAGCGGATTCCCAAATGCTTTTGTTTCGTTACGAGAACATCCATTTCCTCAGTCCGTCCCATTTGTAACTTACAATCTATGCAAACTTGACGGTGGCTCGATTACTACTACTAATACTACTAAAATAAGGGCAGAGCCACGCGCCATTCTTCAACGACACTGTTAGACCGGCACGTGGTCGTTCGCTGTCGTTGTTTCTTCCCGAGAACTGAAGTTATGCGCCTCGTCCGATAGAGTTTTTGTGGGCGAAGACTCAACCGCTTTCGAGCGGAGTTCCAGTTTGATTAGACCGTTCGACGTGCAAGGATATCAGCGGTTTCGGTGTGCGTGTATAGCTCGGTGGTTCGTTTAAGAATGATCGAAATGAACGAGTTCTCCCGTTTGCTTCTTCGGGAAGCTCGCAAGGAATATCAACTAATTCTGGGACGCTGCAATGACTTCGGTGGGAAACTTTCGAGTGGTGCGATCTTTATCAAGAGGGAGATGCGTAAACGTCGCACCACTTTTAGAGTCCTGATAATGAATGTTTGAACGGACGGAGTGGCGTTAAATGTTTGCAGTATCCTCCTCAGGTTTCGAATATGTCATTCAACGTCCACCCCAGGCAAGGATCTGCTTCGGTTCCAGCATCGAGAGGGAAACGGTACCTCTGCAAGGTCCGGCCATGAGTGCGTTAATGTATCGACGACAACCGGAACTGTTGGGAGAAAATCTAGCACCAGGATGTCATAATATCGGGTACGATTCCGGGACACCCGAAGCACACCCTGCCTTACGCAAACGAGTTAGTCGTAAAGGTTTTGGCCCATTGGCTGCCACCAGTGTGCGGTTTAACTTCGAGGAGGTGAGCAATAGTCCGGGTGTGGGAGATTACGAACTGATGGCAAGGAAGCAAACGAAACAGTCGGCCAAACCCTTTGGCAGTGGAACGGACGAACGCACGAAGGATCATTCGTTGGCATATCCTGGGTAAGTTGATGTGGTCGTTTTCAAATAACCAGTTTCTTATCTATCTACAAGGTCATGGAGGTTAAGCATCTATGTCCGAAAGACGTACTGGGGTGAAGACTTCAATAACTGGTCTTCTGGATTCGTCCAAAGACTTCGTTAGAGTGCCTACCGTATAAGACCTTCAGGGTTCCTAGGCTTATTTTCCGAATGTCTTAGAGTTGAATGTGGTTCCAGCATTATGTGGGTTTTTAGTCGTCTGGAATATCACATGGAATATTCGCATGGAGTTGATGTCTTTCTTCACAAGAGCATCCAAACATCCTCCTCAGTGTTTTCATATTAATTCCTTACATCCAGCGTTCTTAAATATCCAAGTGTTGTACCACCACTTAACAATCTGCTCTTTCTGTTACCTTTTGCCCAAAGTGTGGGAACATACATCTTCAAAACGCGGAAGGATATTCGGAATCATTCATTTGGAGGGACGATTAAAATTGTGCCCGCTGCTAGAACGATCTGCAAGACGGAAAACTTTGACCGTTGCCAACGGTGTGACGAACGGCCAGAAGTGGATTACTGGAAGAATCTTCGCACGGAGCGCTGTCTGTGTCGGCGTTGCATGGCGAAGGAGCTTGAGGAAGCACGATCGCAATCTAAGAACAATTCCGAACACATGAAACGCACGGAAATATTGAAGGAATATAAGGTAAGGCTCCGAGAAGATCCTCTTAAATTGGTGCTCAATTGGAACGTTTCTTTGCAGCGTGTGAGACATTGTGCGTATTACCATCGGCATGACAAGACCAGTGCAGCGATACAGTTCATTAGCAACAAGCAGTTGAAGCGAAAGTTTCGCTTGGAAAATTATCTTTCAATGTTTGAATAGACTCGTCGACAGCTAAGTTTCGAGGTTTTTGATGCATTTTGATGACTTTTGCCATTGGAGACGGGAGGTAAGTTCTTTCGTCAGTTCGTTCCGCCCAATATACAACACAAAGTTTACACATAATTGAAGAGGCTTAGTATTGATTGCAAAGTTAATACAAATCGTTTTTAAAAGTCGTTGCATATCTTTAAGCTATTTAAAACGTCCCAGTTCGAACACAGTTCAAGATTACTGACGCAATAGTGTGCACAATTGGATAAATACTACAAACTACATTAATGCGCCCAAAGCGAATGGGAAATAAGATTAAAATGAAAATGCAATTGCTTGTTGTACTCTCGAAACTCAATTATTAACATCCTTCATCGGTTCGCCTTCCGGTGCTTCACGACATTTACCAGACGCAGACAACATGGGTCCGGCATCACCGCTTGCATCGGAAATGGTGGTCCTCTGCAGGGCGGAAGCAATCTGTCTCACCTTATCGCCATTTGCTGTTGCTTGCGTATCGACCGGCAGCAGCGATGATCGTGACGACGAGTTTGTATCGCTCATGTCCGCATCCGTTGCGGCCTCGAGTCCAGCACCATCACCGAGCGGTGGCGTTTCGTCCGAGTTGGATGGATTGAGGAGATTCTTAATGATAGCCGGATTAATCAGCGTATCGATGTCGTGCGTTTGGATCAGTTCCTCCAGCTCTAACTGTGCCGTTTGGTGTCGTTGTTGGTTCTGGTTCGAGCAACCGGTAAGCGTCCGTTCCGGTGGATCGTTTACGCGCCGATCCGTGGCACACATCGAGTAGGACGAAGTGTTGGTTGTTAGCGTTAGCGCACCATTCGGATATTGGCTGTTGCGCTTCTGGTTTGACATATCACCGAACTGATCGGGCCAACCTTCGTCTTCCTCTTCTTCCGCTTCCGTGTTGAGATCGTGCTCGAACTGATCGTCATCCCCCTCCTCACCGGTCACATCAAATAGGCGTGCCTTCAAACGTTCCGTAATTTCTTCCAACTCGGTAAACTTGCGCTTCAATGCACGGCTGAGCGAAGTGTTGTTGGCGGCATCGACCAACCCGATCGCACTACAGTCCACATCGATCGAGAGCGGTATCTGGAAGTTCATCTGCTCATCCAGTGTTTTGTAAACTTGCACATTTTCCAGTGGTTGTACGTTAACCTGAGAAATAAGTGGATAAGGAAGAAGTCAGAACTGGTTCCTTGAGGACGAGTTAGTACATCTCAATCGCTGTGTCTCTCTACCTTGATTTGACCGTTGCAGCGTCCGGAAAAGTCCATAATGTTGTACCAACCAAGGATATACGGCATGCCGGAAAGAAGTACACTCAAATCGATCGCACAGAACCCGATGACGGCATCTTCCATCGGGGCAGGCAGTAGCCGACACTTGGGTGCATCGCTCAGTGCCGCCTTACGCCAAACCTTCAGTATGAATCGCTTTTCATCCTAAAAAAAAGAATGATTCAGTCTTTGACGGTTCCACAACTCCTCAAGGAAATGTCCACACTTACGTTCATCATTAAATCGACCGGAAGTTGAACTTCGAAGCGTTTCTGCCAACCGGGAGCACAGTTGCGTTCCAGGACGTGTGTCGTGTATACGATTCCTTCGTGCGATTTGACCGTGTTAGGCATTCCGGGCTTCAGATTGTACCCTTCGAATGTGGCATATGCGCTCGGTTCCAATTCTAGTGTGTCCGGTACGTTACGGGTCTTGTGCCGCTTGGCATACTTTTTGCTGATGGTGAGCTTCGGCAAATTGACTGCCTGTTCGATCTCGATCGCCACTCGGAACACCTTACATTCGTCCACGGAGGTAAGTTCCGCACTCGGTGTACTTTTGCTGGTGGTTGAGCTCTCTGTCGTCGGTTCCATGCCACTTTCGAGTGTTCCAGTCGGAGCGCTATCTTCCTGTGGCGCCGTAACTTCAAGTAGTTGTCCACTGCCATTACCCGCACCCGCTGCTGGTGGTGTTTGATCCGCTGGAGTAGTGGCAGCACCTAGCAGTGTTGCCATACCTAATCCACCCAAACCACCAAACCCATCCAGTGCCGAAGCTGGAGGTCGTTGGGATAGGGCTTTCTGCAAATTATCGAGCAAATCGGCCGTTTTACGTAGCTGTGGGCGATTTGCGTTCGAGTGTGGCGATGCTCCTCCGCTCGGTGGTGCGTCCATCGGCTGATCGGCGGACGCATTGTTATGATCGTAGCTCGGTGCCGTACTGCGCTCCGAAGAGATTGGCAAACGTTGTGCGAGATTTTCGATGAACGCCGACAGCATGTTGGCCACCTCGGACGTTTGAGGTTGCTTAGTACCCGTGCTCATCGATTGAATTGATTTATGCTCGGGCCGCGGATAGATACGACGCGTAGGAGAACCAACCGTGGACGAGGGTACACTGGCACGGTTGGCCAGCGAGCGCGGCACATCGCTGGACACGTGCCGCAGATTGCGCATGGTTTTAAAATGCTCAATCTGACTCTCGGTGCCTATGGCTAGTATGGCTTTGATCTCGCCGCATGGTTCGGCGGCCAGCGGTGATCCGATACCGCTCCAGCCATCGATCGAAATGACGGGCAGCTTGGCGTGGGACAAATGTTCGCTTAACTGCGCATCCCGGAAAGCGATGTAGAACTGATGCAGCGGGAGTCGTGTTAGGCCGACGAGTTTCTCCGGTTCACCGTTGGATTTCTGCCAGAGTTCCACCTTCATGTGCTGGTTGCGAACACGATCGATGAATGACGCATTCGCGAGCACTGGGAACGTGTGGAGATAGTTGAAGTCACCTCCTTCTGGGCAAAGTTCCGATGTGAGTGCGTTCGGTTCATCCGTCCAGAAGGGATGGCACACGAGGAAGTAATCATCGGCCGGAAGTGATCGAAGCTGACCGAGATGAAGTATTCCGTGCAGTAGCTTTACACGATCGTCCGGTGCACTTGATTCCGTTTCCATTGGTTTCTGTTCCGGCTGTGATTGACCAGATGGCGGTACGTTTTTCTTCGCCATTCCGTCAGCACTCTCATTTCCGGTCGAATTGGGTTCGGGTGGGTTTTGGGAAGCCTGCGTGTCCTTCGTTTGTGATGGGCTTTGATTATCCGCCGGACAACCGGTGTGTCTTGTGCATGTCCAACTTGCGTGTGGAAATAAACCACGATTCCGCAACGGCCCACACAATGGCTGATATCCACAAGAATGTGGTCTAGAAGAATAATGCTGATGTGAGGGTTTGGGACCCTCTGGTCCATCCCACGAGTCACTATCACTTGACGTATCTAGCGTAACGTTACCATCATCCACCATTACGGCATCGATCAGTTCCGATCCAAAGTGAAGACCTCGGCGTCCCAGCTGCATGCGTAGCGTTAGCGTACCTAGCAGTATATCATCCGATGCCAACCGAACTGGGCAGCGTTTGTGGCAGCTTAGACGTCCATCCAGCAGCTCTCGCAGTGTAACGGAGGCCGACCCTAGCATGAACAGACGAGCCTTACCGAAGCTACTGCCAACGTTCAGATGAATGCTAAACTCAAAAGACAATCCTTCGTCCCCACCGGTCGGTAGGGCAAGTTTGGTGGTTTTGGGTTGATTCTCGAACAGTACCTCCGCGCTATCGAAAGCCATCGATGTGGAGCAAAATTTGAGCAGCGTTGTATTGGGATTGCGAGAAAGCTTCATCTTCACGATGAAGCTGGAGGTGGCCGGTGCCAACCACTGATGCTTTGTACGATGTTGCATTTCTTTCATACCTGCCCGCGTAAGGCGCAGTCCTTCCACCAGCACACGGATACAATCGACAGCCTGCAAGTAATGTTGCTTGTTCCGTTGGGAGGCAGCGTCGTATCGGGCGAGTGCTTCCATCATGCTTTCCGCCGGCGATATGGAACAGATATCACTGAGTGCGGAAAGTTCCGACGAGCACCGGGATCGTTGATCATCATCGAACGGTTTGCCGGTTAAATAATCCAACACTTTACGCTTTTGTTCGTGATCCAATGTGTTGAACTTTTTCTTCGCTACTTGCAGGCGATTTCCATCGGCCAGAGGACGCTGGGAGCTTTCGTGCAGCGGAGCAACTTTTCCTTCCACAACCAGCGCTGTCTGCGATGCGGATGGAAAGCGGTTCAAGGGAACCGGTGGTGGCTGCTGGACGCATAACATTTTGCGATTTTCTTTCCCCTTCTGGGACTGTGAGCTGGCCGGTTTGGGTGGATTTACCGGAAGTTCTTTTGGATCGAACTTAAGTGAAAATTCTAAGCACAGTTCACCGAGCCTAAAGCCTCGTACACTGAGAATCTCTCCGCAGCTTTGTGTGACAGGCGCTGGATCGGCAGTTTCGCAGAAATTGATTATTTTATCCGGTATCGATACCTTGGCCGTACCGATGAGTGTTTCGGTGCGTTTGGAGTACAGCCGTAGGTGCACCGGTTCGCAGCTTTTCAGATACCGTCGGAATAGATCTGCACTGGTGCGTACTTCGTAATCGACGCTACCGATGTTCTTTCCTCCCTCTGCCCAGTGAAGCGTTGCCACCGGGGTGGATGCCTTCTGTCCCCACCACACCACCTGCAGATCAACTGCGGCGTACACTTTCGTGCTGTTCCAACGGATTCCAACGCTCGTGGGAGAGCCACACGCGGTCACTCGGGGAGATTCAAGGAAGTTACCAAATCCAATAGCTAGCGTACCACGCGGCCGACCATCCACATTCGGCGGTAAGGCTCCACTGCACCTTCGCTGGGTGCTTCCGATCGATGGGTAGGTCGTGGAGGATGCTGATGATGCTGTTGCTGGTGGCGCAGCGGCGGATGTTGCTGAGCCAAGCTTTACCCTTGGGTTCCGAACGTTTCCGCACGAACCTTTTAAACCCGGTCCAAACATAGTAGTTCACACGTTCGCATTTTAAAATGGGCGAAGCACGGAGATGCTGCTGAATCGAAGAAGGAAGCTGACGATGTTTTACTTTGTGTTTTCTTTTCTCTGCACCCCAAACTGCGAAGGGGAAAAGGAACGCACAATTTTCCGTCACCAAAAACTCTCGCACACTAGTAAACAATTTTTGAAGGGCAACTGTCAACGCCAACCGACGGTTCGCAGCAAGCCGTCAGTTGTGCCGCATTTTCCGGGTGGAAAGTTCGTCTGATGGCGTGGATTGTGGAATTTCGCGTTGCAAAAATTGTTTGAAGTATCATAATATAATATACTGCGATGGCGTTGAACAAACAGTTGATAAATTATGGAAATATTTGAAACAAAGCGGCACAGTCAACAACAGCACAAGTATCGAACCAAGTGCTATAAACGGAAAGGCATTCAAAACAAACAACTCTCCCCACCCCGCATTCTTCGTTCGGGTTCCACCATCTGCGTAATACCTGTTCGTATATGAAGCAGTTTGCCTCTAAATTAGTCAGAACAAAAAAATATCTAAAAATAAACACTCAATCTTGCTAAGATGCTTGGCACTTATGGTGAAAATTGTCGCTTTTCAAACGAACGGTAATTGTCCACGTCAGTGCGTCCGGTGATTATCCGGGGAAAATTGTACAAACACCTGGCCACCTTTTTGACGACCAAACGACGACAGTCGTAGGAGGCGCATTTTTCTACCGTTTCCAGATATCTTGATGACGACAAACTAAGCTAGAGCTGTGAAGTTCCAAAACAAAACTCGAATCGAAAATGCAAATTCCATACATGAAAGTGGCGATCTATTCGCTCACCTTCCTAACGTACGCGTATACCGGCTACGGTTCGAATATGATAGCGAATTTGCGCGATGCTATCATAGCGGCGGAAGCCGTCTTTGGCGATGTGATGAAAAACGTGTTGCATGTGGCAAAGAAATTCAAAGTCGTTCACGAAGTGTTCGATGCAGCCGTAGAGGAGAATTGTGTGTACAAATGTCCTGGCGGTAAGTAGAACGTGAGAAGGAGGGACGGTTTCTGCACAGCATAATGGTTAATCTCTTTTCCTTGCAGATATTACACCCTCACGCAATAAGTTCTACATACCGCAGTCGGACGGATGTGGATCGTTGGGGATGAAAATAAGTACCGAGTACCTGCCGGCGGTAGAAATGGAACAGTGCTGCAATGCACACGATATCTGCTACGATACGTGCAACAGCGACAAGGAGCTGTGCGATTTAGACTTCAAACGCTGCCTGTACCGGTACTGCGATGATTATGAAAAGAATGTGGTCGGGGACATAGTTGTCAAAGGTAAAGGATGGAAATGGTACATGTAGCTGGACGATTAATTTAATATGTCTTACATTTATCCGATTAGGTTGTAAGGCGGCCGCAAAGATGCTCTTTACTGGTACGCTTACCTTGGGCTGCAAATCGTATCTGGATTCTCAGCAAAGATGCTGTTACTGCCCACCGGAAAAGACGGAAGGAACCAAACCAAGCGAAGGAAAATATACCGAACCGAAAGGGACAAAGGACTACGGGAAGGAACGGGATAAAGGCAAAGAGAAGAACAAATACGGTTGGAAGGAGCTGTAGATAGCCAGTAGGACGGAGCAGCATAAGTGTGCGTGTTGTTCGTGAGTCTGCACGAATCTGTGATTAGATTAGTGAAGCTGTGTAGCGCTTCGTAGTGGAGTTACCATCCGTGTGAAATAAAAGACTACCCAACAATGTACGTGTAGATATAAAATCGAAAACACGTCTCGTTTCAGGTGTTTAAAACGTTTGTTTATTCTCTTTAGTTGCTTATAATAAGTATTACACAGTATTATTTCCACCGTCCAGCCCAATCCGGCTAGTTCTACCATTCTATCAATCACTGAACATACATGCACGTCTTCGTTTTGTAGAACTAGCTTTACCATCTAAGGACATCTTTTCAGAAAAAAAAAATATTTCGTCAACCAAAAAGCCATCTAAAAACTAAGCGCTATCCATGAGGATGACGATTTGCAATATTCCATCGCAGCATCATCCCGATAATCTATTAACATTTGTTCACAAAGGTTAAGATAATTAGAATGTAATAATGTCGGCGCACAATAAAAAAATATGATGTATAAAATGAGAGTAAAAATGATCAAAATAAAATACTAAGCAAAGCATTGTTGCTGTTACTAATAGAATGAAGACGAGAACGAAAATGCATTGGTCGGTTATGATAATTTACGGCAGCCTAGTTCATATCCTTTGCATTTGAATTTCGTGCGCTTTTACAAACACACACAATCACGGGAACCAGGTTTCCCTCTACTCGGTTCGTACTATTTACGTTTTTCTTTTGTAGGAGCTGTAAGTACAACCTTGCAGCTATCTGGAGCCGGCAGGGGGGAAGTATTAGCCTTTCACAATGCGGGTCCTCTAACCCCCTCCGCTTCCCTTCCTTTGTCCGTTACAAATCCATTCAGGCGGTTCTTGGTTTTGTGTCCCTCTTCGTTAGATTATCTTCTAAATTCCATCAAATGTGAGCATAGTTAGGGTGACGGTCACTGCCGTCCCACTCAATGTCTAGGAGAACCCAGCCGTACGACGGAGGGGTTAGTTCAATCCGTCTCAGTACGGTGCGTATCGATGGGTAGGCGAAGGTCCGCGCAGTCCACGCCTATCATCGAACGAGTCCCGGCTAAAGTCTTCGTACACGCCGAAGCTTCTGATGCTGCTGCTTCCATTTCGGCTGGTAGGCGGTGGCGTTCGCCGGCTAAAGATGGCCTCGTAGCTACTGCTGCTACGGCTACTCTCGGCCACGCTACGCCTCATCAATGGCGGTATCGGAGGCATGGGTTCGCGTCTCAGGGGGGGAAAATCACGTCCCCGGATACCGTAACGCCGTTCGAAAAGGTCGCGCGGATCTTCGTAGCGGTCATAGTAATCGAAGGTGTCCTGTGAAACGTATCGGTAGCAAATGGTTAGCAATCGAACTGACTGTCCTACGGTTGGGCGGTGGTTTTTGAAAGCAAATAGATAGCAAGAAGAATAGCACGATTCAAGTAAAAAATAATAACAAATCCCACTTCAGATAGACCGCAATCGTTGTAGTACTGGGGAACAAGTGGTTTAGAACTGTCCAAAGAACTGAATATCTTATAGAAATGGTTAGATAGTGTGTTGTGGATGGGTGCTAGCAATTAGTTCTATGAAAAATTTACCACCGAAACTGAAGAGCGCTAAAAGCAGATGTAAACATATAAAGCCTTCCTTTAATTGCAAAGAGCAGTAAGCAGTTCCACGTGCTGTGCCACGTGTTTTTGGAAAAAGTCTGACAGTAAGTACTAAATTCTTATCGATCTTCCGAACTCCAAAGAGATGGAACTTTTCCAATCAACAGAAATGCATTTAAATAAACAATAAACCAGAGATAGAAGTAGCAGAGTAACTAAAGAGAGGGGGTATTTGGAAAATGCGTGCAAATGGTTACTGATCGATTTTACCCTAAATCCGTCCATTATACGATCGCGAAGGAATGGCGGCGGTGGCGGCGGCGGATACGGATCCCGGGCGTACATGCTGCGTTCGCGGAAGCCACGTTCGGCCCAGATTAGACGCGGGCACTCCTTCGACCAGTGACCGGCACGACCGCACCGGTAGCACTGTTCCGGATCGCCCATACCCGGCTTCGGCCGGACACGGCTGGTGGACACCTGCACCTTCATCGGTTGGCCGTCCACCATCATGCCGTTCAGTTCCCGGATCGCATCGTTCACGTCCCCGGTCGGATCGAGATGCACGAAGCCATAGTTCCGCACGATATCGCACTCGACGACGGCACCGAACTTTTGAAACAGCTCGCGTACTTGCGGTGCGCGCGTTTTGTCCGTTAGGTTACCGACGAAAATTTTCGTCGTGTTGGCATTCGGGGCTCGGCGGCTTCTGGCCGCTTCCACCTTTATCGCCTGACCGCCGATCACGTACCCGTTCAGGTGTTGGATCGCCTCGCGGCCCTGATCTTCGTTTTCCATGTGGACGAAGCCGAAATTCTTAACCACATCGCATTCGACGACCGTACCGTATTTTTCGAACAGTGGCCGTAGTTCGGACGGCTGCGTCTTCTCGTCGACATTGCCGATGAAGAGCTTGAACGTACCGGGCGGCAGTTCCCGGCTGCTTTCGCTTGATGGATCTATTTTGACGGCTTTGCTCATACCCGGGTACTCACGAATGGAATCGGGGCGGCCAGCTGGGGGCCACCTAGACGCGCGTTAAACGGGTAAGGATCGGTCCTTGTACGCCCAAGGGGACAAACGAGGCTAGTGCAATGTTGGGTTCGTAAGGGTAACGTACTCGCGCGATGAACGATTTTCTCGTCTTTACGATCTGCGGTGTTTGACTCGGTACCGGAACACGGATTTATACGACGGGCGGCAGAAGCAGTGGCGACTTCTTCCGTTGGTTGTTTACGTTAGCTTCGACGGCTACGGATACCCGGCGACGGTTGACGGAAACTTGGAATTCTTCAAGAATAGCAATAATAATAACAAAACGAAGCAAAATGTGATCGATTAAGACATTTTCATTAGCTACAGTACCGATAACGAAATTCGAGGGTCAAATCTGTCCTCCCCTACCGCAGGATGTGCATGAACGGAAGCACTAAGGTATTTTACGATGATTTCATTCTAGCTTCTGTACGTTAGCGGCTCCGTGTGAAATAAAAGCCTGGTCTTCACTCTATTTGTTATGCGAGCAACGTCTACAACCAAAATAGCATTTATCGACGTAGCCAGGGAGGCCAAGATCAAACATGGCCGATTTTGGTCATCTCTACAGATGCAGTCAAAAAGGTATCATTCCATATGGTGTTTTATCCACTTATTCTACATTTATCGAAATGTAATCCGTGTAATATTCCCAATACTAACCTTTAGATCCGGAAACTTTGCTTTTATTCAAGCACAAGAGAATGAAACACACGAGAAGACTGCCAACCAATTCGTGGTGTCTGCTTTCGGCTTTTTCTCCAAGCAAATTTTCACCATGGATGTTTGGGCTTTGACATCAGCTGTCAACAGTGGCGACAGACAGCGAGTGGTGAATTTCGAAAATGATCTAAAATTTTAAAGTGGACGTTACGTACCATACTCCAGGTCCTGAAAAATCAGGACCTGAAGGCTGAATTGATGATCAGTTGTTCATATTTCGGACATAATAATAAGCAATATTACAAAAACAAATGATTAAATGCTGGGTTCACGAAACTTTGTCCGCAACGGCCGTAGTACGACATGTGCTTCTCACAACTGTAGCTGTCATTTGTCGCATCCGTCCGAAAGGGAGAGTCAACTACCGATTACGCCAAAAGGTGAAAGACAAAAGTTTACATACAAGACGCAGCCGCATCAGTTTATGGGTTCATTGGTAAGCAGAAGCGTTCCAGCAAACATGAGCGGTCCAGTAGCGGAATTTGTGAAAAGCGCTATCGCGAAGGATAAGGTCGTAATCTTCTCGAAGACCTACTGCCCGTACTGCACCATGGCAAAGGAGGTGAGTCAGCTCCGGAAATCACACCTGCAATAATTTATAATATTGATGAAAATGACGTGGCTTCGGAGTGTGAATCAGTGGAAATATTTGTTCATCGCATCCGTGCAAACATCATTCGACCCTCGAAGACCCTCGCTCATGATACGCCTTTGTTTTGTAGCCCTTCAAGAAGCTGAACCAAGAATACGCTTGTTACGAGCTGGACAAACGAAATGACGGCGATGAGATGCAATCAGTGCTGGGAGAGATGACCGGTGGAAGGACGGTAAGTGTCGTGATATCACGCTAATAGATTGTGGAAGCTTTGAGCTTTTTATTAACTTTATCTATGCCTGGTGCTTCTTCCCACGATAGGTACCACGAGTGTTCATCGATGGCAATTTTGTCGGCGGCGGTACAGACATCAAGAAGATGTACGATGATGGCCGGTTACAAAAAATGTTGGCCTAAACCTTCCTCAACCTTCGCGTGAGCAAAGTGTAAAGACAAAACAATTTATTTTGACTCTCTTTTGAACTTGGTCTGTTGTGCGCAATTACAATAAAAAAAAACAATAATTGTTGTATAAGAATCGCCAGTAGGATTCTGCTTCCCAGATTATAGTGCGTTCAATAATTGGTCGATCTGTTTAATTGCTTGTTGCGATAGAAAATCGACCGAGTCAAAGAGAGCGATTGCGTATTGGTGATTACTGTCGGGGAACTGTAACAAAGCGTTTGCTGTTAGCAGAAGTAATGCCTCTTGCTTAGCTGTGTCGCTATCAGCAGATTCGACGCCCCTGTTGATAACTAAACGTTCGAAATCGATTGCGGCCAGTACGCGTTGATCTACGTACGGTTGTAGAATCATGCGATACTTTAACAGATTGCTTTCCAAATAGCGTCGCTGACTGTGCATGACATGTATCAGTGGGTAGGAATCGGACTGGATGCGTCGTAAAATTTCCAAAGCCGTTTCCGTACTAACCTCCAGCACACTGATGCTCATTCGTTCCTCTTTCGATTGGTGCATGGTGTGCTCTACCAGCGATGTAACCGATGTCACCGGTGTTGGCGGTCGGTGTTTGCATTTCTTCAATGAAAAGCTTTCTGTCTCGTATTGCTCCACGATCGAAACAGGCCCCATGGACACTCTTGACTGATTGCGCTCGGAACGCGCGTGAAAGGAAGCTATTTTAGAGTTACTTCCTTGATTCGAGAGCGATGATCTTAACGGGCGCTCTGCCATATTGAGTGATTCGTATGTTCGAACAGACACCTGTTCTATAAGGCCACGAGCTTGTTCGACAGATTTCTGTACAATCTGATGCATCTGATCACGTAATCGATCGACCACATAGCCCCTGATGAGCGAATCCTGCGGCAAGGGTTCGATAGGTGTATTATGCAGGTCCAGAATGAACTGGCTGGCTGTATCGATTATTTGCGTGCTGCTAGTTGTAGGACTAATGGTAGTGTGAATGGCATATGCTGCATCAATCGCACGTTCAATCCTGTCCTGCACCAAAGGTGCGGTTCTGGCGGATGACTTTGCCAAGATATTTTTCTTACACTCCTTCAGGAGCGCTTTTACGAGAGTTGCCTTGCTACGGCGATAATACTTCTGTGCCAGATTCCTCGTCTTTCTCCGTACCAGCTCTTCTTCCATTTGCCTGTGTTTTCGCTCGTACATGTCCTTTCTGTCCTGTACCTTATGCTGCATTTGCGTAAGAAACGTTTCCAAGTACTGACTTTTCTCGTGTCGCTCCTTTACGTAGGCGAAATAGTGCATTCGGAAACGTTCTATTTGCTTTAAAGGAATTTCTTTGTAAATTTAGGACACTCAAATTCTGTGGCTCATTTTTGTCTACTTACCATTCTGGATTTTATCTCTTGATTTCTGGTTTTATTTTTAATCAATCGCTGCTGCAGTGAATCATCCCGTTCTCTCAGTTTTCTCTTCAGTATCAGGTTTTTCCTATATCATATTAAGACTTAAAACCTTGGGTAGCAAATCGTAAATCATTGATAGTGCTTACCTCTTTCGAAGAGCTAACAGTTCATCACGGCGTAGCCTGTTTTGCAAATCCCGTTGATGTCCTTCAGCCATGTTCTGTTGCTTTTTCGCTTCCAGACTCTTCATGATTTCCACAATTTTGTGTTCGTAGTTTTCTATAGTTGATCTCCACCTTTACGAAAGCGATATCATTAGATAAGCTGGTTATCGGACAGATTTTTGTGTTACTCACTGATTCACTTTCTTGCTATAAATGCTTCTAGCACGACTGCGCCTAATGGCCAATTTTTCGCAAAAGTCTACAGCATTTTTCAGATTGGTTTGTATTTCCCTACAGTGAGTCTCATTTGCGTTTTCCCTTTCCTGAAAAGAAAACCAAAGCTCAAGCATTTTCTTTCCCTGGTCTATGAAACGTACCATTTGTTGAAGAAGGGTTTTCAACTGCATTCTATAGTGCTGGAAAAGAAAGCTTCGGAACTGGTTTTGCTCCATTAGCGTACACATGACTCTTTCGTCTGCATTGATCAAACCGCGAAGCTTCAAATTCTGGAATAAAAATGATGTGCGAACAGATTACAATGTGTTAAATAACACAATGTACGAAGGAACTTATTGGAGTACCTTTTTAAGTGCTTCGCTCCAAAACTTATGCAGATGCTTATCGTGCAACACGTGATACTCCTTTTGGGCGATCCTTATGCAAGGGTCCTGTAGATCAAACCCATGACTAGCCGGATACTCCCATAGAGGATGCGCCAACGGTCCTCTTGAGAACTGTACCGCGTGCACCGGACAGCAACGATTGGGAAGCTTCGCTGACGGTAGTAAATCGGTCCATTGTGGTATGATTTCGCGAGGAAGAGCGTCCGGATGCTGTGGAATAAGTGGAGATAATTTAGATATCGTCGTCGGACGATGTAGAGATAGGAATTTGGACATTCTTGCGACGGAGCTCGATTCGACGCTGTTCGACGACTGCTATGACGGATTGTTTTGTGAGGTAGTTCATCTGCGGTTAGTTTGATCTCAACAAAACCTGGTTGACCGAGAAAAAGAACGAACGCTTGCAATTTTAGGCAAAAGGAAAATTAATCGAACAACGAACTTTCACTACTCTTCCACGTGCACCAGTTCTCGGATCACCCTGTACGGGTTCAAAAACAGTTGCACTGTGTCATTTGAGGGGAAATATCTTGCAAATGTGTTCTTAACTTAATAACTCAAGTAAAAATGACTGAAAATGTTTTATATTATATAATTGAATGTTGCTAAATAAACTTTAACAATTAATTTTCGTTTTCAAAGTACAAAAAATGTCCACAGGATCGCCCATGATAGCGCACCTGCCGTTTGACAGTTCTCCCGTCAAAATGTACACAAACCCCGCGCGGCAGCTGTGTGCGTGTGCGCTTCTGCGTAATTTTCTGTTTTCGGCTGCTGCATACAAAGGAAACCCAGCTCGTGGTTCGTGCTCGTTCGCCGCTTCGAGCGTGAAAATTTGGTGAAAACTCGGTCAGTGCAAAAACATCACCGATACCGGCAAGCCGGCCGAGAGCGCACCGCTACTGCCCGTGGAAAATTCCTCTGATGTTACTCAACAACGTCCTGTGCCGGACTGCTACTACCGCTGCATTACGGGTTTGCGCAAACGGGAACCATTCATTCTGCCAAAGTACTTTCACTAGTCGGCTAAACCAGCGGACACAGTACGTGAACGATCTACAGTATTCAGTAGCCAAAGGTAAATAGGTGGTGAACGGCTCGCCAGCAAACGTTGCCACTCTTCGTGCCGGAAGTGAGGCAGCAAATGTCCATGCGTTCCCGGATGGTGGTGTGACATCACACTTGCGAGCTTGCGTTTGTTTTAACACGGAGTGGAATCTTGTGCCAAAAAAACAAAGGGAAAAACTACACAAACATTGCTAGCATCTATTCTACCTCGCAGCTAAAGGCCTTTGAGCGGTTCCATAACTTCCGACGTAGAGTGAAGCAAAAACAAAGGACTTTATTCTCCTACTTCCGGTTGTAACTGTACCCAACCATACAAGGGCAATCATTAAGAACCTTCGTCAAATTGCGGCTGTGCTTGTTTCTACTAAACTTAATTCTAGGAGCAAATCTACAAAACAGGCACTAAATTCCAAAAAAAAAACAGCTTCCAGTGACTAACAATTTGTTTAGCCGGCATTCACGTTTAACTAACGACTCATCATGCTTACACTAACCGTGTTAATTGCAAGGGGTGAGTAGTGCCTTGCAAACGTCTGCCTAATTGAACGTCGTACAGAGGAACCGTCGTAGTATAGTAGTTTAGTCCGTATCGTGTGCATGCTTGTCCTTAATTAGTTCCATTCATATTATAATTTGCTTCTTACAGAACACATATTCCGTTCAATATCGTTGATGTTGGCGAATGGTAGAATATCCTAGAATCGTACTGATAGTAGCGCTGCGTGAATACAATCGTCCCATCGGCTCGTTGTGCCGAACCTTCCCAACACAAAAAGAAAACGTACAAAAACTATGAACCCATGTGAACAATGAACAATGAAGCCGGCTACTGTCGGAAACAGATCTGAACATCGGCCTTGATTTAGCGGGATTCGCGAGCAAACGCGATGCACCATTCTCTTGCTCCTGTGAAAATCTCCCAAACCGCCACTGGGGCCCTATGAGACGTGCCGTAGAAACTGAGTGCGTTCTTTTTAATAACCGCGAATGTGCGTACTATTAATAGATGCGTACACGTTGCCAACAGAACTCCCTCCATTTGTGGGATGAAAAGCCAAAGATTGCGTTTTCATTTGGAGGTAACGAAGGCAATAAAATTGGAAGAAAAACGAAGAGAAAAAAAAAACGCCATTCCATGGTGAAACATGATAGATCGTCATCGTTAGCGAATCTAAACAAATTCGTCCTAGAAAAGCAGCGCGACAGATTTATGTCTTAAAATACAGTTTGTGGGTCGCCAATTACACACCGCAAATGTACCAGATCGGCACTGTAAAGAAGGACACAAAACCCACAACAATTGTGATGCCGTAATTAGCGTGAATCGAATTTACGTTAGTTGTGCTCTAAACTATGACGCCCAACCGGTGTCGTCATAAAGTGGCCGATAGCCTATATGGGGTAAAATTAACATTTACGCGATGTTAAGACACTCCGGGTTGCGCTAAGAATATAGATCTCCACCCTCTTTTGGCAATAAACACGATGCGGCTTCACCGTTCGGTTGCTATCTAGTAGTGTTCCGCCATTTCCCAACCACGTGATTAATAATATCGTATTCCTCGGCGCTTCTGCTAGTAGGAACTTACACTAAACTCTGCTTAGCAAGAGAAAGAAAAGATGATCCCTTAGCAACGCGAGAGAAAAAGGTGAATTTTACAATCTTTGCGAAATCGTAACGATCGTGATCTTGTTTGCGAGTGGCGCTTGCGCACCTTTACCCATTTAACGACGAGCATTTGAAATGGCTCCCTTGCGCATGGCAGAATCCATTTTGCCTTCTCGAAGTGCCCGAATCCGACCGGGAAGGAGAATAATATCAGCTCGCACCCGAACCGTACCGAACCCAGTCGATATCCAAACGTTGCTGGATCAAGATCCCGGGAGGACCGGAGAGCGTACTAACTGCGCCATTTGCAACACTGTACATGCGGTCGGACACGACCTTGTCAAGATTGTTCGCGGGTGAATGTGAAAAATTTCCTTTACTAGGAATTCTTTCTTTCTTTTTTTTTGTTGCTGGCCACTTGACTAAGTGTGTGTGTGTGTGTGTCTTTGAGAAGAAAATACGTTTATGAACTATTTGTTTTTGTCACCCGCGCAAGGGAAAACGATCAGGAAAAATTGTGTGAGTCATACTTGTTTGGTTACTGGTCCCCGTGTCTCAGCGGTACAAGGACCGGTCGGCAGTAGTAAATAGGTCGTATTTGGCAGTAGCAAATATTGCGTGTTGGACAGAATATCCCGCAGTGTCTTTGGAAAGTGTGTTTATTAGGAGTGACCGGTAGGTAGTCGGGGAAGGCTCTCGATGGACATTATTTTTCATTAGTTGCTAGTTGATGGTGCATGATTGTTTGCGTTAACAATTAATAGTTTCTCGATGATGGTGGCTGCCGGCCCGATGGATGTATACATTGTAGAAGCTATTTAAAGTAGTGACCATTCCTTGACATGGTGCTAGTACCCATTCGGAACCGATAGCGTTCAGTAACTGTAGCTTTCTCTGTAAACGTGAACTGTCCATTTGAATCGATTGAATCTAATTCTTTATTACCATTTGCTTTGGCTGGATTGATCAGCATTTTCAAGCCTTAACGGAAACATGGTGAAGCAAGGACCACGTCCACTCGTCATCTGTGGCCCATCGGGCTCGGGCAAAAGTACACTGCTGAAGAAGCTGTTCAAGGAGTTTCCGGATACGTTCGGATTCAGGTAAGCAAGTAATTTGCATTTACGATTTATCTGTATATTAAAATTATTTCCCATCCTATCCAGTGTTTCTCACACCACTCGCAAACCACGCCCGGGAGAGGAAAATGGTGTCCATTACCATTTCGTCTCGGTCGAAGAGATGCAGTCCGCTATTGAGAAGGGAGAGTTTATTGAAACGGCGGTATTTAGCGGCAATATGTATGGTACCAGGTGAGCATATGATCAACACTTCTCAAAGGCGACCCAATACCATCAAGTTGGCTTTCTATTCTACAGCAAAAAGGCAGTAGAAAACGTTCAGCATCAGGGTAAGGTGTGTGTGCTGGACATTGAGATTGAGGGTGTGAAACAGATACGTAACTCGGACCGATTAAACCCACTGCTGGTGTTTGTAAATCCACCCTCGATCGAGGAGCTGGAACGCCGGCTGCGTGGCCGTCAAACGGAAACGGAGGAAAGCTTACAGAAGCGTCTAAACACTGCACGCAAAGAAATAGAATATGGTACGAATCGCGCTTTACAAAGCTATACTTTTGGATCCATTTTCATTCTTTTTGTTTTTTTGCTTTTGTTTGTAGGTACGGAACCGGGCAATTTCGATGTGGTTGTGCAGAACAACCATCTCAAGCAGGCGTACGAGGATCTGCGCAACTTTATCGTCCGGGAGCTAGAAACGCAACAAGGCCAAGGTATCAATGTTAGCCTGAACCGTGTGTTTGATGAGTGAAATGGAACGAATGGTTTCTTTCTTCTTCGTACCAACTATTTGCTCTCCCCTTCCCCGATCTGACAAAAACGTGACCTCCCAATTCCATCCCGATTGTTACTGACTGTTTTGCATTCTAACGCGTGAAATCCGTCTCTAAACCGGCAAAGCTTTCTTGCAAGAAAGTGTACAAATCTAACAATTTAGTTTAGCTAGTAGCATTGCCATAGCAAACACACACAACAAAACATGACCCCCACGGTATTGACCGGTGCTATGAAGCAATGTTTCTTTATCCCCCCCACACTCTATCGGGCATATTGAAATGTGTTCCGTCACCTAAAGCGTATCTCTTCATTGTGCATATTATTAATAGAAAGTTTAAGCGAGAATTGGGCATTTTTACAACACTCCACTGAGCAACTTTATATACACACACATACACCTACAACCAAACTATCGATACCACCAATTACCAGTAACCGAACGTCGGAGTATTTGCAAAATGGTGCAAAGTTTTCGATGAATTTAAATTTTGTTAAGACTTTAAGTCGTGTTTTTTTTTACTTTGACCTTTCTCAGTTAGATTCCCACAGTACGGTGAGAGTAATTCTTATACAATCAACGACATACGACATGATAATTCTTTGCAGTGTAGAGTATCTGGTCTGAACCACCCTGTACCCGGTGTCTCGGCTAAACACACTTATATTACGATGTTCTTATCGATACACTAACCATCGATATACGAGCCAAGGTTGAAAGTGAAAGCAACTAAAGCTTTACGATAAACTTAGTTGAGATAAGAGAAAATTATACACATTCCAGTGTCAAACCCGGTGGAACAGTTTAAATTCCTGACCGCAGTAAACCGTTGTGAAACATTCTGAGTAAAACAAGGAGAAGCATTTAAAGCAATCAAAATGAACCATATCCAATACTGTTCGCGATTTCTTCCTTTTACACAGTCAAATTATTTAGCGTGTACACACGCGCGCGTGTACGTGACACATTCCGTAGTTAAGATGAACGTTTACCATTAAATATTGGTTAGGGACAAGAGTCTGGAAATGGAATGGAATCAATATCTTCATGAAGTTTACTCTACCGATTGTGAATGATGTTTGTGGGTGCTAACACGCAATCTTCGTTCGTTTCGTTAAGCGTACGTTTGCATGATGAATGGTGTTTGCCTTTGTGTCCTGATATTTCCAATTGATTCTAGCTAATTAACTAAAAGGATTCAGGTATTCCCTATATGCTCTGTGGCTAATATGTGTGGCTTTGTTCTTGTTGATTGAATGGACGGAAAGCTTCGTTTCAAACGTACAATGCAGTAATGAATTGGATAAATTATTCTTTTCCCTTTCGTTTAGACGTATTTCTTGTCACATCATTGGTTAGCAATTACAAATCCCATGAAGTTTAAGCTCCCCGTTCGAGTTCGGGGCAGATTTGTTTGGTTTTTCCAACTGTTCATCATCATCTTGCCCCAATCTGTGCATCCCTTGCATCCGGACGGGATGAAGCACCGGGGACACAAGCACTAGCCAACGTAAAAAGGAGCATATATAGCATTATAGAATGGCCCCTTTTTTCTTCCACCCCATCCACACACGTCGCATTGTTGCAAATCTTTGCAAATTCCAGCTTGTTGTGCAGTTGTGCTTTTTTTCCGGCGAAGCAGAGCCACACTGTTTAGCGTAAGCGTAAGTGTTAGTTTAAGAAGCTTGAAGCGCGTTTTCTACCCCCCTCATCATCTGCTCGCATACCTGCCACAAGTAGCGTCAACAAGCAAACAAACCTGGCCAGTGTGTCAACGTAATGCGCAATGCTTTTTATGTATAGACGTTTATATTTTTTGTATACGGCAACAAAACCCCCCGTTTTTCTATAAGCAAACCGCAAACCAACCACCACAGATATAGCAAATTATTTTCCTATTTCCGTCTATCAACTGTAGAGAGAGAGAGGAGTGTATTAGTGAGATTGGCTTGTGGAACAGAAGTTCATTTAACGTAATTGCCAAAAAGAAAACAGACAAATAGAATAATACACCATGGAGGGAAAATTAATGTTAGAACCGCATGTAAAACTGATAGTACCGTATCTGGGAAGTAGCTACAGCATCGGTTGGGTGCTACTACTGCACTGTATCCACAAATTGGCAGATTTAGAATGTATACTCTGTTGTTTTAGGAAGAGAATAATTGAAATATGTTAACACACCAATTCACAATAAAGTGTACTATATATTGAATCATGAAGGTCGTGGGTATCATGGGTACGTAAGCCGAAAGAATGAAATCGATCGTCGTCCTCCTGATCAGGTGGTAAAGACAGCTGCTAAAGTCCTAGGTGTGTGGCTGGAACACAGACTTAGCTTTACAGAGCACCTTGATGAAGTTATAAGCAAATTCTGGAGTTTCCATTTATTTATTTTGCCGAATTGTTTCTGAAATCGACTCTCTTTATTGTAGTCTTGTTAGTATCGTGTTGTATCCCATATCTCAAGACTCCAACGAGTTCTCTAAGTATTCCGAAAGATCTCGGACTCAGGAACTTCATCAGGACAAAAAAGATCGTCTCAATCGTTGTTACCGACTATCGTCCCTAAATCCCCTACGCGCTCCAATCTCGTCCATGTACTTACCAGTAACTTGCCGGTCGTTTCTTTCATGCCTCTATGTGTACGTAAGTTAAGTTATTATTGTTTTTGTATTTTTAAACTGTTTAGAAACTGATTACATCATCAGGTATCAATAGAAGAATATTTTTGTTTGCGACTATCAGCCTTTAACGCAAAGAATACTACCACTTTTAAATCATTGGTGTTGGAGGTTTTTGAACAAAATTTGTAGAATTAATAGCCGACATATACACACACAATGCTATTACGAAACAAAATCGATGAGTAAGATGATTCATTAGAACAGTTCAATTTTATAGTTTTTTTTTTATGTTGTTGAAGTTGTAAATTTTGTTGCCCTAGCATATTACGACCGATTGCGTAAATTATATCTTCCTAAAATTAATACATAAGCATTCGTCGTCGTTCGCGTCGTTATTCGCACCATCCTACATTAACTATTAGAGTTATCAAGCAAACTAAAAAAAACAACACATTTGTAATACATTTCACGCTCTCATCATCAGTAAGGAACAAGTTTACGGTTTTTCTTAGCTATAGCGCAACTTTGTTGCTTTGTCCAACATTTTTTTTCCTTTCTCGTTAGTGATCGTTCCCGTTTTGTGCGATGTGTAGTAAAATGAAATTGAAGGCTTAGTTTGGACATATGAAAATCCTTACGAATACCTTGAAGAGTTAGCTGCAGCAGAACCTGACAGAGCATTGCTGATCATGCGTTGAAATGGGAGTTTTAGTGTGTATGTTGGTCTCCCTTGCGCTGTAGATCATTATGGCAACTTTGAGTTCGATATTGTTAAGACTTATAAAGTACCTTTTTCCTTGCAATTCCAAGTCTAGTCATGTTGCGGTTTTATTGTAAAAGATCGTTTAAATTACTACTTCTCTTTGACCTCCAAAATGAGTTCCTTCATTTTTGCCGACGACACACACGCTCACACATTGAGTAAAGAGCTAATGACTCTTTTTAAATAAATTGGATACATCGAATTTGTCCGCAAAAACCTGTTCCTATCCATATACTCGACGCCGCTGGCTATTTCCGCTTGGGATCGACGTGGGTTTGTAGCAGAACGGACGCATGGTATTGTTCCATTGACCGTCGGTGCATTCGAAGTATGTTGCAGGTTGTAGATGTGCTGGGACATTGTAACCATCGTTACATTTCACCTGACACGTGGTACCATTCGGGACGGCCAGTTCGTTCGAAGCACTTTCGTTGTCCTTCAGATCACAGGCAAACCGTCCGTTTTCTGGTGGAATTTCCAGCTGACAATCACCTCCAACCGTCAAGGTGTCGCTATCAGCTGCATAATCATCGGAGACATCTAAATAGGAGATGGGTGGGAAAATGCTGGTGAGTATGAGTAAGACATTCGAACAACAAACAGATATTACCATTAAATACGCAGTACGGTTCATCTCCTTCCCAGAGCTCATCCTCACCACACTCAACGTAGGAGTTCGGCCGGCTAAGATAGCCACCGCTGCGACAGTGGAACGTACAGCGTGAGCCCCAGATATTCCCCAGACTGCAGCTTACTTTCAGATCGCGATTCTTCGGCTTATACCGTTTGCACTGTTTAACGATCACCCGATAACGGAGATCGCAGGTAAGTACCGTGTTACCAGTCTGCTTACTGACCACCTTCGCCATGAAACTGTACGGAGGTCCATTCGAATGGGGTAGGACAAAGTTCGCCTTCGGACCGAACAAGGTTTCCAGCTCGTACAGCTCCTTGGAGATCGGTCGTCCATTGCAGGTGGACAGACAGGGCGGTTCAATCAACACACCATCGAGCCCTTTCCGTGCGATCGCGGTCCGTTCCGGTGGGCAACTGATGCAAAGATCACCAATGTTTGTGAACTTTAGCTGCGGTGGTGTACCATTACGACGTGGGCCACCACCTGCGAGCATACTGCTTCCCGCACCCTTAACGCGATGGTGAGAACCGTGCTGCTGTCGTCCATTTTTTCTCCTAACGAAGGGAATACGTTGTCGTTGATGCATCTGCGTGATAGAATCAATAAGAAGTATATAAATCAATAATTTAACCAACCTGTCGACCTTGTGAAGGTTGTGTCACAGGCGGACCTGAACCTGATCGTACGTACAGAATTGTTTTGCTTGGAGTTAAGCGCCAGCGTTATGTTCTGTTCTGGTTGTAGAAAAACTTGACTCCCCATGTCAAGCGTAACCGAGCCTTGCTGGACATTCTTGTACAAACGCGAGTGTTGCTTTACCGGTGGAACCCTGCAGAAAATGGGAGATCGGAGTTAGCTGGGATTAGCTTAAGCGTACAGATAAACTGAGCAGGTAGTAGGAACACATCTATCAACAACATTGAAGGCACGCAGACAGGGAACACTCGTGCAGGTAGCAATGAGGTGGTACGTAGTGTGGGATACTACTGATGCAGAGCGCTACACTGTACGGCGGATAATGATTGCGTGATAAGCGTTCGTTTGTTCGCTGATGCAAATCGATAAATCGATAACTATCGGCGAATCTTTGGAATCGGTGGGGAACCTCCGTTTGCTAGATAAATGACATATTGTCGCGTGTCCGCACGACTGGTGTTTTGTTTTTTAGTGATAATTTTGCTACACACGGATTACGGACCAAATTGAGGAGGGGGAGTTGGGGAAGAGTTCTTGCTTTGCTTACCGATCGATCGATTTGCTATGGTGTTTATGAGTGCGAGCGCCTGCATGATCGTTGACCCAACTACCGGTGCCTATGTTGCGTCCGATACGGACGTCTCCGGTGCGATGGTGGTGTACGCGTTGTGGCCGTAGATTTCGCCGACCCGTCGCCGATGTCGCCCTACCTGTTGCTGACGTTGCTAGCGGTGACGGTCCCGTCCACGGTACGAGACCGTTTGTTTGCGAAGCTGTGCGTTTGTACGTGTTGGCGGTTCTGTTGAAGTGGAAATCGAGCAAGATACTTGTACGGGAAACAGTGTGGTATGGTGGTTGCGTTAACCAATGCGCGGTGTGTTTGTGAGTTGTCGATCGTATGGGAAGTGGGAAGCGTTTTGAAGGAGTCCTCACCTCAGGATGAACGAGCGGTTTATTGATATATGTATGCGCCGTAAATGTTTGTAACGGCATAAACATTTAAACTGATTCGAGAGCACAAGTTGCGGTGTCCCCACAACAGCTTTTAGCAGTTGTACTCACGGTGAAACTGTAAGGCTTCCTCCGCCGGATGGATTAATGAGCATCGAGTTACCGTGTTCACGTTCACTTATCTAATCTCTCTGTGCCAGGGCGAGTATTTATGTATCCGTCGATCGTGTCCGCCTCATGAGACTCATAACTCAATCGATGGCGTACGACTAAACGGCGTCGAGTGTGGATGCGGGTTCCTAATGCTTTGGAATAAGATTGCAACAGTGGCACGATGCCAACGAGGTTGAATATATTTCCTCTGATATAGCACCGATTATTGTTAACACCTTCATTTAAATCGTGCACTATCTGTGGAGTCTGTTCTTGAAGTACGTAAAACAAGCCAGTACAATTCATCCGACCCCCACACACGGATTAACAACGAAATCAAGAGTGAGGATGATGATTGAAAACGCACCATTCTGACGGGTCATTATCTTGGTGCCCCGTTACCATGATCAGACGTTAAATAGCATTCCTCATTGGTTTCAATTATGATATTAGCAATGCTTTATTCCTCCAACGCGCCAATCTCCTTCCACAACCAGATCCACCAGTACACATTGTTAGCTCGCTTTAGAGTTGAACAAATAATTTATTTCGAATGATAGTAATTACACCGCACCAGACACGATTTCGATTGACGGTGGAGCAGGTGGGCAGAAATGCGAGTCCGAGTGTGTGGAGGCAAAACGAAAACAGAAACGCAGATAATTGAGCCTTGCCTTGTCGGTTGAAGTTGATCGGTTAATAATTTGCAAAACCCAACCATAGCGCCAACCGCCACCTCACGCAGCTTCTGGGCAATTTAGGGGGAGTATTTAATCTACTTTGCTTGCGTTTGTATCTCTTATCACAGGAGCGACTCACGGAGCGGAAGGAAAATCTTCGTTGGAGGTCCAATCAAGTGCAAAATCCAGGGTCAGGTTCTGCAGTACCGGAATATCTTGCACGACACACGGGGAAGTACTGTATCGTACTCGGTCATTAAGTTGGATCTCTTCTTTTTTCAGCTTCGGTTCAGTCGGTTAGCAGTCGTATCAACCACGGGTTGGAAGCCGTGTACAACAAGGGACGGTGAATTCTTCATCAATCATTCCGCCGTGCACAGGCTGACGGACGGATTGACGTTGGGCGAAGACTAAATGTTTGTTTACTGTGGGGAATTAGCACGCAGTTAGCTGTGGGGAATTAGCACGCAGCCTAGAAACAGAGAGTGTGGTAGGTGGTATACTTGAATGCGAATCGTTTAAGAAGCACCGCAGTTGCAATGGAACGCATCAGCTGGCGCTGGCAAACCTGCCCGGATGTGTGGGTGGATTATTTGTCATCGTGCAGATAAATTGGTTTATTTAGAGATCAATTCTAGGATTGATGACTATGCAAATAGAGTTGCGTTCCAGTTGCGTGGCCTTAGACATGACTGGTGGGTTTGTGTGTGAATGTTTGGATTAGTCGTTTTCCAATGTTACATGGGTTATGTCACTGGTTGGAACGTTATCGCTCAACATCCAATTAGACGTGATTTTGAGAGCGGGAAATAGCAAAAGTATGTTCCTCCGTTACACGCTTGATCGTGTAGCCAGATTAATGTAGCTCTTAAAAGCATCCGCTTTGAACCCGTGTATTTGATCGATTAGTTTAAGGAAAGTGTTACTGATATTGAGGTTTAGAGAGATCTATAAATAGGACATTTCTTTTCGATGCCTGTTTAGGTAGCGACTTCCAAATCGATACTCTAATTGACATATATATCATCCCGTAATCTAATCAACTTCCTTCTCGTTAGCGCTTGCAACTGTCGTTGGCGCCAGGTAAGACTTCCCGCCATCGTTGCATAAATTGAAAATGCATATTTATCTTGCAGTCAATCTGCTTGCTATACTCTATAGCTTTATCACAAGAATGTTAACATGTGCGTGTCTTGAAATGGAAAAACAGACTCCCTAAGCTACTGGTTCCATTTATGAGGTCGGGAACTAATCCCTGATAGGTGGACCGATAAAGATGTTTTACTAGCTATTATGTGGACGTTGGTAGTGATTATTCCGGTATTCTTAACACCACACTTTATAGGTATCTGTCCTGTCCTGTACGCGTTTGTGCGAAGGGTTGGATATGGCGCAAGTATGCAACACCGTACCGAATTGGTAGCACTGATTGAACCAATAATTCACGTTGCGAATTTCTCATACCTTCCAGCGTTGTTGGGGTTACGATCCGGAAGGCTCGCAACCTGGCAGCCCGGTTAGGGTGAGACCTAAACTCGCTCCCGGCCCAGCCGGCAGTTACAAATGAAACTGTATAAATGCTAGATAAATCCAATGGTCAATAGCAATGTCAATTAATTAATTTTCCACCCTCCATCGCCGCTTCCACGAAGCGGAAAGTGGTAGCCAACTTCGCGCGCACACCGCTAACACGCGTCGAGACGTCGACACACAACGCTGCCGAAGCCTGGTGGCTCTAGACGCGATCTGGACAGCTACGTCCTACCAGGTTCTCCCAGGCTGGCGGTGCGGTTTGGAGGGTAAGTGAATTAACAAATTTACATACTCGGTACACTTGCGCACTTGGCACAGTTGGAAACGGCTTCGATCGCAACGGCCAATCATATTGCGATCCGCGCCTTCAAGGTATTGAGATTGATCTGTTCTCTAGCGGGAAGATGGAGACTCGCATCGACTCTTCGGTGGAAGGATGTTTGCTTTGGTTGATTTGTATTTTTATTGCTGCCTAGTTTTATTAGGTTATCCGTTGGGTGAATGTTGTACGGGAGGCTATTTGTGAAGTAAAGGCTAGACTCGGATGGCGATTGGTTTGGTTGCCGTAGTAAACCGTGCTATTTAATTGCATCGCTAATACACATGTACGTGCCGTAGATAAAGGAGAACTATTTTAATCGTCTAAATAACTTCATTAGTGCTCAGAACTATCCTACCTCCTGCAGTGTCGAAAGACTATAGTGCCAGTAAATGAGAAATGGATGCTATAACAAGCGGGAATAGTTTTTTATTACAACAATCCAATAATTTGAAAAATGGTCTGTTTTTTGCGAGCTAAATAAAAAACAAAGCGGCAGTTAATATCACGTTTAAAATATGCACCGATCTGCGGTGATAAAAACTGGAGATCGATAAATTATTATATCTCCTTCGTCTTTTTTTATTACCGTGGGGAAGCCCATGATGTGGAATGCGAATTCAGCGCCAGATTCGCACGAGTTCGTTAGGTATTCATGGGTTTTTTGGGCTAATTTTCGTACCACATCGTCTCCAACATCCTGAGAGAACAATGAAAAATGTTATTTTAAATGTTTTCATTTCATCACCAGCAAGTTGCTGTAGATGCGCAGGATCTTCTGCACAGGAGGGTGTCTTTAGTTTCTGCTTATTGGTGGCTAAACGACCATAACTAAATGGTGCACTAAGCCAGTATCAAATTAGGCCAGACATGCTAAAAAACCATCGCTAGGTTCACTTTTGGGGAACGTTTTAATCCTATTAGCGGAGATGCAAATTGATGCGGCAGCAATATGTTTGACGCTTTGCACCATCGTCGATGTTAGTTCCGCTCAGCAGGTCATTATCACCAGACACAAACAGGTGAGGTGTGCTTATGGAACGATCACTTCGTTTTTTGTTGCAAATAAAAGTATTTTATCGCGTTGTATGCACCATGGGGTGAGTTTTCAGCTCGCTGTCTGTTTATTAATTAAGAAATCTTTCCAACTTGTCGTTTAGTGGCAGCGAAAACAGTGATCCAAATCGCTGGGAGGAAAGACTCGTTCGAGCATGCTTCATTGATGCTTAGTGAAGAAATCTTCCTAAAACAAGCATAAAAACACAAAAATCGTTGATCCAAATTAACGTGAGGTTGGGCCGAAAAACATGCACTCGAACGATTTGGAGATCGTTTGGTGTGTGTGGTAAAGAAGAGTGTCTTCCTCATTTCGAAGATCATCATTTTGAGATGTGCAGGGAATGGTAAAGAGGGACCTCCTGTTGGACCTCCTGGGGGAAACATCTTATGCTTATGTTCGGTGTCGTGCCATGCTGAGTGCCTGTTAGCTGGCGTCCATTAGCGTGGAGGATATAATGTTAGCGGCAACCATCTCGTGATGGTTGCTCAATATGGGACACCTCATTAAAAAAAAACAACCTTCCCGAGGGTTTTTGCAGGTCTTCCTTTTTTTTTGGAGGGAGTAATTCGAGTTGGGCAAACATTGGGGACTAATCCAATCCCGGTGGATGCGTTCCGCAATGTTGCATCCGCTTGTTGCTTGTTATAAATCAAAGAAAATATGCTAGTTGCGATTTTTATGTATGGACTCGCCCCGCGTAGACTCCAATACACCTGCATCGGGTTCTGCAGTTCCTTAATGCAACTCCGGTCCGACCTTCGCGAGGCCGACAAGCGTGATTAAAAGCGTTTGATAAGAGGCGCATGCATGCACGGACAGTTGCGCAGCAGCGCAAAAAACGGATCGACTAACGACAAAAAACACACAGCTGTACAAGATGCAATACATAAAGAAAAAACCACTCCAAGAGCAAACCTGTTAGCTGTTCCATTCGAACCGAACGATGCATTTTGGTCGATACTACCGGCACTACTGTAACTTCTCGGGTGGCACATGGCGGCGGGCACAACTGGAGTATGGAAATGGGGAGAAAGAGAAGAAAATATAATACAAGAAGTGGCAAAATACTATCAAAATATATTTATAAGCAAATCACATCCCCGTTCCGCACGGATCGGATTAAAGCTCTCTCTTTGGGGTACGCGTGTTCCTGTTTGCGGTAGGCAAAGTGTGGTAAGAAAATTAATTCAATCCCCCTTTTTTGTTGCTTTTTAGGGAGGATGGACATTTTTCCACACTGTCTTATGCTTATGCAGTCAATTATTTATGGCGTTACGGTTGAGCTATTAGCTTATACGGTTAATTATTAATGATTGGTCCGCTCCGTTCCGTGCCGTGCGATCGTGTGCCGTAAATCTGTCGCCAAAATTGCATTCCATTTCCCCGAATGGTTTATGTTTCGATGCGTGTTGGTGTGGGTCAAAACAGAAAAAGAAAAACAAGCTTAAATAATGTCCCATAACCGATAGCGACATATGTGATCATTAGCGAAAAACATCATGGACGCTTGCTTGTGGTGTAATGTGTTTTGCGTCGGCGAATTTGGTCCGGGTGCGGATCATATAATTATAATTAAACGGAACATACTCCCAATGAAACATGACGATTTTCTCATGGGCGCAAGTAAAAACTGTCTAATTCAGTCGAACCACAAGCGGAAAAGCGGATTCTACAAAGTAGCGCTTCCAAAGCGCACCAGAGAAACATTAATAATATGCCACCGGGCGGGCGGCACGTTTATTCAAATGGAGTGTTGTAATCGGGTGGTAATTGAAAAGGCGACACCTTTTGTAAGCAACAACAGCTTACAGTTGCGCCGACCGCGGACAGACTCATTCTCGACCATATTCTGGGTTGATTCTTCTTGCAGATAAGGTAGCAATCAAGCTAAGATCCTGTCAACAAATTGAATAATTATCGTTGACATTAATCTTCCCCGAGACCTCTACGGGGTTGTTTTTTTCT
>AXCM01001637.1:0-37759 GCA_000473375.1 Anopheles culicifacies | reverse complement strand
ATAATAATGTTTCATTCCCATTGGACAATGACTCAATTCTTCTCTAAAGAAGAAACAAATAATTGGATTAGTTCGATCGCCAATAAATATTGTAAACAACCGATAAAATTGATTGAGCTACTGTTCAATGTTTTTGATAGTTTCAACAAGTTTTAAACAGTTATAACCGTGAAAGACATCCATCTTTACAACTGAGTTGTTTGCTGTGACACTGTAAAAAGTAACAGATGCCTATCCTATCCTAACCTACCCTGAAGCCATCGAACTTGACAATATAGATCCCCCCAGTGTAGTTGTGTGCGGGCCATTTTCTTACAACTACTCCCAAGAGCCAACGCAGCCGCGGCATAATGTACCCGAATATACCATCCTGTCCATCAACCTGTTCACTCTCGGGGCAGTTATCGTGAAAGGTGAAATTATCGTTAATGCAAAAGTTTCCGGTCCGTTCGGATGGTTCGAAAACTGACAGCAGCAACGAAATGAAAAGCGCCGAGTAAAACCAGAAAAGAAAAACAATTTCCCACGAACCCACGGTCATACGATTGGTGATCGGTTCAAAAACTTCCAAGCACCACCGTCCTGCCCGCAGTTTTCCAGATCGGTTTCGATAACGATTCGGTCTGGTTTTTTGGGCGCCTGCAAATATGCTCCCGGTTCATAAGATGCTTACTGCAGAACAGCGAGACGCAAAACGCTCATTTATGTACCGCGCACACACAGCCACCGTCGAGATAATTTTCCACTCCATCGTTTCCGGAAGCTGGAGCTTCTTTCATGTGTATCTCAGTGCACAGTGCAGGAAACAAAAATTTGCTGGAAAGTCGAGTTTTTCTGCTTCGGGGGCTTTTGCCGTTCTTCGTACCGAGTCCTTTTCGGTGTTTTGCTTGTTTTTTTCTTCCTTCTCTCTATTATTGTACTGCTACTGTTGCGTCCTGTCGGCATCCTTATCTTGTTCTCTGTATCTCCTTTATTTTCTTATCATTCAACGCACCGGGGCCGCTCGTTAATCTTGCTGAAAGCCAACGACGCAACATTGCCGCAGGAGAGGTAAAGTTGTCAAAAGTTTAAATATTTGTTTTTTTTCGAGCTGCTGCTGTAATTTTTCTTCCACCGAAACAAGCGACCAAGTTGTGTTCACTTTCCCTCCCTGTCTGTCTGTATGTTTTTCGACCAATAAAACGAAATTGGCAAATGGTTCAGCTTGCATTTACGCAGACGAGCCTACCGTGTAGAAGCTTTTTGTTTTTATTTGAACTTGTTCATGGGCACTTTATTTCAACGTTACGGTCAGTACCCAAGGCCAAGGTGAAATTGTACAACATTTGGGTGTGAGTTATGTCTTGCTACTTGTTGATAGAAAAAGTATGTAAATGCGACCGTACAAGACGATAAACATTGGGAGCATATGGCTGATAAAAATATGATTGAGGGCTGCGGAAATTCTCAGGAACATGTCTCATTTAGAAAATTGTAATTGATCATCGGATCATTTTACTCGCGTTTAAAGTTATCGAATGAATCTACCAAGAGATAGATAATCAACCTTTGAGAATGATTGTAGAGGGAGAACTTTGGTAATTTATGTATAGCAGCCAGAAAATTATTAAAAAATACCTCAAAGTATGCTAAACTCAACTATTACCTTTCGTCTCAAACATAAATATGATCATTAAAGGGTTCATTTGTTTCATTTTTTAAAATTAATATTACTTCCTGAGTCTATAAATCCCAATATAATACCAAATCATCTGTTATTCGCAAAATTGTCTCTGAAATTTTGCTTCTGACTCCTCCCAAATGGCACATAAATCCCTTTACAATGATCAATGGAAAACGGTCGTCTAAAATGTGCCCATCGACAAGATATTCCCAATCTAACACGATCAACCCACACGCAAGCGGAACAGCAATAGTGATGGCTTTCGCAATTTTATGTCATTTTAATCTCGTTCTTATTGAGCAAGCAACAGCATGAAAAGCATCTATTCCACGCGCTATAACTGGAACTCCCTCAAGAGAGATACTCAAGGGAAGCGCTACTTGGACATATCCGTAGCGAGGAGGGAAGAAAAGATCAACACACACACACCTTCCATACCGATAGTAATACCGCATTGCAAAACGAACTCCAATGGATTACTCCGAACACGACCCACGACGAAGCTGAAATGGATTAATTCTACCCACCACGGGCGGGAACATCGTAGCGAATGTTTGGGTACGGAAGAAAGCTGGAAGGTCCTGGTGAAACCTTCTGATTAATTCACACTCGTTTCGTTCGGTTATGAAAACGAAAGACGAACGAGAGATCTTCTATCGGATGAAGCAACCAACCGTCAAGCAAGAACTCTCCGGAGGTCAGTCCGTGACAGGACACAAGAACGGTGGGTGGCTTTGCAGCACCAACCAACCGTCGCACAGCAAGCATTAAGATTTTATCGCAAAATACGATCCATCCATCCATTCTGCCGGCAGTGTGCAGCTTGAAGGTGTACGCTCTTACACGGTCATCCAGACACGGTAAACCAAAAGCTCCTGTTTACTGGCAAGAAACACAAGGACGACAGGGAGTGGACCAGCTAGCAGGGTGTCACTTAGTACCAAAATGGAACCATAAAACCTGCAGATCTACATAAAACGGCATTATGTCACCGTCATGCCGTCAACAGGCGCGTCACGAGCGAGCATTATATTGATGGGCATCACTATGTACTGCACATAGGAAGGTGTTCAGTGCGTTGGACATTCGGAAGATTTTGCAGGACTACTTTCACTGGGACTTCCAGAGGACTACACCGTTAGCTCTTTCCCAAAATGGGAAACGTTGTGATTATTTAGTAGATTCAGTGTTTTTGGAACGGTTTATCCAACTAAACTCAAGGGTGTGTAAGACCGGATTACCGGTTCGCATGTCATTTTCGAACATTCAATCAACTTTAGCGATGCCACCTGACCGTGAGCTAGACCAGAAAGATGACACTTCCACGGGGCTCTCTCATCACCAAGTTTCAAGCATGAAAAGTCTTCCAACACAATTTTAAAGTCGTTGCCTTCCGGTGTAAGAGGATGCAATGTGCATGTGCATACCGAAGCCAGAGAAGCTCCAGATTGGATGTAAAGCTACGATGCACTTTGCTCGCACAGCTTGGCTCGAATCAATCAAGCGCACAAGTGTAACGCTCCCTAATAAGCATACAGACACGCTGGATCTAGAATTTCCATCGCAAGGTGTAGATCTTTCCCATCGCTTCGAGCAAGCGGAGAATATATCTTCCGCAATACGCCAGCAGACGTCATGCTGTTCCCATCCCAGCTCAGCTGATTAACGGCATTTGCATTCCGAAACTTTTCTCGTTCTACGGTGAAAAGTATCTCGTCACGGCAAATCTACTGAAGCGCAAAGGTTCGAATCATGTTCTGATGATGTGAGGTTCTTTCTAGCTTCGTTCTTGGTTTATAATAAGCTCGATAAAAAATGACCTAACTGATGACTTCCTATTTTTTCTCATTTAAAAAAAATATTATTACCTTGACCTGGAAGAACAGAATCAAACAATATCCCTGAAAGTTCCCTTGTGCATTTGCTGGAGAATTTATGTTGGTTTGTTGGGGTTTTTTTACGAATCGAAAGACAAAATTAATGGCGTTTATAATGTTTGGCCATCCATTACTTTTATGGGAATTTTTGTGTTTCGTTGTCGCTTTCCTATTTCGCATGTCCATTCCCGGCACTAGACATCGGTGTACTGGTAAACATAAAAGGAAAATTGAAACCGAAGGGCAAAAACTAACCTAGAGTACCAAGAGAAGCTTACCGGGCTTGAAAAGTTAGTTCTTGCTTCCGACAAAGCGGTGAACCGTATGGTGGCCATTTTCTAGGTTTCATTCGGTGGAGGTGGGTGGAAACCTTCCAATAGAGAATAAACCCCTCATGCAGATACCCATTCCGTACCTACATGGAATGATAATGAAAATTGTGCCCGAGTGTGTCCAGGGTCAACCTGTTGTGCGTACTGCACATGGGGGTTGAGCGCTTGACAGTTTTACAGCATCCTATCGTCGTTGGGAGGCAAGAACGTGGTGAGCCAATAGGGAAAGTTTTTACCCATTTCGTGAGTTATTAGTGGCTTAAAAGTTGCATACACCCAAAGCTCCCATAGGTATGAATTTCATCTACAGGTATGCTATTACATTGGTGTGTGGTTTACAGAACATTCTTGCCATGGTATACTGGATTCAGGTTTAATTTTACTAATAAACATATCCTATTTCGTGCAGAGCTGTACATGTTTTATCTGCTTTTCAAATAATTACACTTGGTAACTTAAGGAACGATTATGTGTGGGTTTTTTTCATACCATCCCTAGTTATAATTCATTTACAGAATACGTGAAGTACAAAAAATGTGAAACAAAACAACAACATCATACACACATCACAATGTTTTTTGCATGTTGATATGATGAAGATACACTGGCGCGCGCACACGATGATGTCGAACACAGAATCTCACTTACGACGAAATAAAGCTTCTCGCGAAGTTAAAAAAAATAGTGACACAACCTGGCTACAACCTGTCGCTGGAGTCTCAAATAATTAGCACGTTTTGTTATGTCGTGCACACGTTTCACGACTAACTCCACTACACGGGCACACATACTCCGGATGTAACCGTACGCACACGTGCGCCACCGATAAGCGCCCCGAGAGATCCTCTTCTCCCCGCTTCTCAACGTGGGGATGAGAATCGTACAAACAACGCACCCGTCCCTTTACCCGGCACTGTTACTTATTAGGCGCAGATTCAAGTGCGCGCTCGAGCTGAAGCTGCTTGAAGATGAAGCGGAACAGCCCAGAGTAAAGGTGAAAAGAAAAAAAAGAAATATGTGAAAATTACAACGCGCCTAGATTGGCCGCCCAGCAGCAGCAGCAACAGACCACTCGATGTCAACCGGGTGACAGGATGGTGTTGTGCCGCCTGACAGCTACGATTGCAATGAAAACAGGTTGAACGGTGTTTGTTTGCTGTGCTGGACAATTGGCCTTCACCTTCACCTGGGTCGTTTTGCGGATACGCACGCGGCAGAACAAAACAAAACATCAGAATCACAATCACACTTTGCACTGAAGGGAAGATGATGTATACGCTGGATACTTTCATTTTCCATTCCATTTTGTCCCGATATGTTTTTTTTCTTCGGAGCTCACTGTGTCTCCCTTTGCTTCACATTGTGTGGCACGTACGGGGACGGGCTAGTTCTGACTACATAATTCGTTTTTTAAATTGGGAATCAAGTACACAAAATGAAACCTTTTTGTATTGGTTTGTTGGGTAACGCTCACTGTCGTAACGGGGGTTTCAAACACATTTTCACGTTCACCTGTCAGATAGCCATTGTCGCTAGGGGTTTCGCTTAGACGTATCTGTCGCACTTTCAGAAAAAAAAAACAGAGTTCTATCGTTTGTAAAACGCACACTGTACCGATTTTTTGAAACAAAAACACCTGACAAAACCTTTTCCTCACCGACGGATGATGTGCTGTTGCATCGCGCGGATCGCATTTGACACTGACTAATAGCGTGACGTGACAGCATTGCGTCGCGTTATCATTGCCACCTATAGCGTTTACATCTCGTTCGTTCGTTCGTTCGTTTTTTTTAATCACACAAACACCTGCAAAACGGCCCAAGTGCCGAGGACAGACGCGCGTTATCACGTATGCGGTGACGCTTTCCACGCGCTAGTTTGCTTGTGGTCGCGTTCCGCTGGACCAGGCGTGAAGCTGAACGAAACATACCACCAATTGCGTTGCGTTGCTCACGTTGATCTCGTTTTAACGGATACGTTACGCGCGTCGAGTGTGTGTTACGCAAAGATCGGTTGGCACGTGATTTAAGCGTGTGACTTAATTAAACTACTGCTGGAGCATCATAACTTACGCCGTTTATTTACGAAGTGAAAGCAAAACAAAGCAGTTAATGATAATAATTTTTGGAACTATTATGACCGTCATACTGAATTTCAAATAAAATAAAAATAATATCATAAAATTGTCCACTGCAAATTTACACGCATTTGATACAGTTTTATTGATGCACATTTAATTACGTTTACAGAAAACATGTCACACATCGTTCCGTGAGTATGCATTGTTAATTACGTTACGGAAATAAGCCACAACAAGCTCACCGTAAACACAAAACAAAAAACCTCGCTCTCTTTTGCCAATATTTGGACCCACAGCATGTACCCAAACAATGGCAAACTGCAACAAAAAGACGAAATGAATGTTGTGCGCGTATGCAAATCTCGTTCGCGCGCATTCGTCTACTATTGCGCTTAACAGGCGCAGCGTTAAGCCGTAAACTGTACGCACCACGCGGTTCCGCGATTCGCAAACGTTTGGGTGACAAATTCGGGCGAGAATGAAATCGATTGTTATGCAAATATGCAGTGCATACAGTGACCGGCGTTTCGTACTCCAGCAAAACGGGTAAGTAATTATAAATTATTCATTGCTTTCGAGAGCGGAAATTACGGCGAGATACCAAGGCCAGCCTATTCGCATCCGGATAGGTGTTCGTGCCAAGGGCCTTCGTGTTTATACCGGCGTTGTGTGTAATTGTTGAATTGTGTAATACATATAAAAAATGCTTCCAAATGTTGTAGAGGAATTATTTTTTTAACCCGCGATGAAATTATACACTCCGATGCATCAGACGCCTGAGATGACAAACGATTTAGATGCCTCGTGTTGATTGCGCGGAGGAATTGTTCATTGAACAATGTTAAGATAAAATGACATCACTTACGCAAATATGCAAGCTTAACCATTGTATGTTTGTGTGTCATAAGGATCACAAAAGCACACTTTGAATATGTTTCATATAGGAGAAAAATCAACAATATCCTATCAAAGCATCCGGCCTTCGTTAATCCCATCATAATACCTTCATTATGCTGCTATAAACAATGAATGTTTGTGTTTTATTTTATTTTTTCGTGCGTGTGGTTCATCTGTATTGACTGAAAACTTTTCGTCGTGACGCAAACGATCAGGGCACGGCAAAAGGAAGAACGAGTAAAAAATTATCATGAAACCCTACACCTACACCAGCGGGCGAGAAAGGAAGATTTACCACGTCTGGTGACTAAGCCACAGGTATGTAAGCAGATTACACGCTTGGACGAGAGACAGCGTGGGAGAGAATAATAACAAAGCCCCCCCGAAAAAAAAACGATTACCGAAAGCGAAGGCAAATTGCACAAATCGAGGGGTTGTTAGTTCTTTTTTTTCCTCCGATGGCATCGATAGTAAATCAATCGCTAGTGATGTATCTTTTTATGGTTTTTATATCGTTTGGATTAACAAATGTTTGACAGATATCGTATCGTTTGAATTAAATGCTAAGCAAACAAAGCGAGCTGACGAATCTTCAAGTTCAGCAGAAAATCGAAATAAGTCATTACATAAAAATACGTTACGGTAGATAATCCTTCCAATCTTAAGTCTGACATGGAGAGTAAATTACGGCTCAGTACAATTAAACTGAGCTTTCTACAAAAAATGACATACGTACACTGTCTAACACTGCTCCGTAAGTCAATATCTGAGGACATTCTGATGATGGCCTTCTAGGAGTTCGTAGAATACTAAAGCTAATTTACTGCGGGCAAAATAAAACGATAAGTATCAATGATATGCTCTTTTTCTTTAGAATTTTGAACAGAACATTTTGGAAATGCTTGGACCTACCGGAAATGAAGCGATTCACATACCCATAGGGTGTAATTTAAAATTTGTCATCTGTCCAGCTTCAGGTTTTGACTAAACCTTTCAAATGTTTCATCGGAATTTGGGCTATCTGTAGAATCCCCCTTCAAAAACTCTCTGTGCTATTCCGTACTAAGTTCTAAGCATTCAGAAAACCACCGACAAACTGCACCATTCAAATTTGAAACATCGTACTGTCGGCCCAGTGTGGATGATTCGGAGTATCCCAAAATATCATTACTACCTTGAAGTGCATTCATTATGAGTTTGCGAAGCTCTTGACGAACTTCGCTTTTGCTCAAATAAACGATCGCTCTGTGGACTATGAAGGGAAACTCTGCAGGCTATTCGTTTTTTTGGCCGTGATAGCAGTCAGTAGCACTTGCATGGAAACGTTTCGCCAGCCCAACCTCATCACAAAAACACGAGTTTGAAGGCTGCCTATTGCTAATTCCTCATCTATGCGAAGATTAGTTTCATTTGTCTCTTTTGCTACATCGGGTACATTCATTCGTAGCTCTTTTGCCTGGCTGTGAACAAAACGTCCTTTGCATACCTACCTATCTTGCACAAACTGAAGCGTCCAAGCTGCATTGCACACGGCCAGTAATGAGGTGTCGACGATGAGCCTTTTTGTGCTTGAATGACTTCGAACACTGCCGAGCTTCTGCATTTTGGCTCGATTTGCTTGCCACCCCCGGTTCGAGATACAAATCGATTACCCTTTATTTGCTTCCATTTCCAGTGCAGGTGTGCCGATGGGAAAGTTCATCTTTACACTGCCCGAACGGTAAAGGTGCAACTAGTAGCACACACGGTTCTACCTAACCTGACCTTCGTTTGCATACTGGAGCATAGCTCGGCTGGCAAATATACGAGCCAACAGGTCATCAGCAGGATGTGTGTATCGATGGGTTCATAAATACCGATGTATATGCAGGACTAGCTCCATACTTGAATGGCTTTCTATAGAATCACCTTTCCTGTTCCTGTGATAAAACGTGCGCTTTCCCTCTCTGCCATGCATACTGCGTATGAGTTGACCGTTCCATTTGAAGTACAACCACAAAACGCATACACCATTTGTAGAATTGATAATAGAATGTCCGTGCGGCCCTGAAATGCTTTGTGGATGTCGTGCTGGTTCGTCCGAACTCGAACTCTTGCAAACAACATTCTCACGGGCTTTTGCCCGGGAAGAAGAATTTGCATTCGCAAGTTGGTTCGGCTGGGACTTTATGCAAAGCGTTGCGTATACCTTTCAGGCGCCAGCACTCAAACGTCAACCATGACATTGCATTGCTAAATGTCCTTCTCGTACGTTGAGTGTTGTTATAGCGAGCTGTTTATAGTGCTGGATTCTAGAAATTCTATCCTTTGTGCGTTGGCTAACCTCACCTATGACATGTGTGAAGCTATGGTGGTACCTTTCACGGACAACAATGCGTTCTGAGAAAATTTTAGGAAAACAAGCCTGTTATTGTGCAGCACGAACAAACCTTGTTATTGTAAAACAACTAACGCACTCCTATCAATGATATCGATAGACATGAAGGTTTGGTTAAAAATAAAACCTTGTATCGGTTATAGAACATATTGTTACAATTCCAAAAATAAACCTATCAGAGATTCCACCTTGAAAAAACAAGTTGTTAAATGGCAGAAGCTCATCTCTGAAGCATCGGAAGCAATAAATTACTTTCCAATAAAAACTCAACAGAATGCGTAATACATTGCATACCCTCAGGCGCTGAAGCTAATCTTCCATATAGTAGATGTTGTATAATGATTTAAGGTAGGACGCAAACAATTAAAAATATAGGCATGTAATAAAAAACCGCTTCCAATAAAACATCTAATCAATATGCTGAGTCAATAATCATAGGAGCGCAACATTAATATATAACTCAAGTTCCCTTATTAAAATCCAAACACACACATATTGAAGGTAGAGATGGTTTCCGTGCTTCAGTTTCCGCTCATTTTGCGAACAATCAACAAGTATTTGCCTCTGTTTACCGTAACAGTAATTGCCTGCTGTCAACGGTACCGGCATGCCAATCACATCATCACCAGTGTGTCTATATTCTTGGAGACGAATGCTTCCGTTTTTGGTCCACTTCAGCACCCAAGAACGGCCCCCGCCTGTGTGGTTCACGCTATGATAAAAGCTAATCTTCTGCCGTTGCTGGTTTTCTTGTCAGCGAAAGCAACACTCCAACCGGAAATGGTTGGAAACGAGCCAAACGCAACGGGAACGCATGAGGCTTTACCGACCGACCGTTGATAAATAATTAACGAACCTCCCATTGGCGTATCGGGAAAGCCTTCCGTGCTAACACGGGAGCCCTTTCTTTTGCACAATAGCTTCGGCGAGCCGGATACACTGCTTCACATTCACTTGATGGAGGTAAAATGGCAAGGTTCCAAAATGGCAAAGACTAACCACGGGATTATCTCCCCAAAACAAGGCTTCAGAGGAGAGAGAAAAAAAAAGCGATACGCCAATATCTAACGACCTGCTGGACGCGTTTACGTTCACTAATTAGCAGAAGATTAAGCGGGAAAGTGAAGACCCGCCTATGGAGTTCGTTTCGAATTCAGCGAAAGTTCGGCCGGTGGTCAACAATTTTGCCGCCGGCATACGCTGCATTGTGACATCAGAGTTACTCCAGAGGTGAAAGGGACCGTTTCGGGTAGGGTAGGGTGTGGCAACTCCGGAAAGGCCGATAAGCAGACCAAGCTAATCAAGATCTTACCACTGTTGATCACCTGGTACCCCACAAGGCCCTTCCAGAGATGAAACAAATCAAAATGACAGTTGCGGATTTGGTGCATTGTTTCAGCAGGAGATTGGATAGTGGTGATTAGGGGCTTAGATTGGAAAATTAAGATTACATATTGATTAGTGGAAAAAATAAAACAAACAATTTTGATGTCTTGACGGAGTTTTTCTAAACATCATGTTATATCAGGTAGAAATCTCAATCTTTTCAAGTACAAATCACTGGACTGCTCAGATATTGATGATTAATTATTTACTTACTGTTGCAGAAATAATTTTTCGAGGCTATTACCTGTAATTATAAGAAGAAAAAATATTTATTAGTTACAACACTAACCTGTTGTTATTACAGCTTAACGGTAAAGAGTTTGTTTTAAAATAAAACTCAACCTTTAATAGGCGTTAATATTATCTACTTTCCTAAGTAACCTAAATTATGGATAAATGATTAGACTCCAGCATAATGAACGTGAAACAACGAACCCATCATCTTACAGCTACGTATTTAATGAACCGGAATGCACTTTACAAGCGCAAAACGCCAAGGTTGATAAACTCGTGAGAGCATCCGTGCCCGCTCTTACGCAAACCATGTCAAACACTAAAAACCACTTTCCTATGCCATGATGTACGTCCGATCGTGCTAAACATTCATCACGCTTAAACATCGCCAACACCAAACAATTGAAGAAAATTTCAAACCAAAAGTGCACGGTTCAACAAAAAAATAATATTCGCACAATTTCAAACGCATTTTTTTCCGGTACATCGATAGAAAGCCCGAGAGCGAGTTCCTCCCCCCGACTTTTTGTACCTGAATGTCCGTGAACTTTGGGGTCGAATCCGGCAGTGGTTTGGCCGAGGTGGTGCTGTCAATAATAACTATAAAAAAATGTACACACTCAAATGGCGCCATCAAAGCAATTTCCACTAATTAGCCAGTTGCTTTGCGCACGGACAACGCACACAGACAATCGGTAATGGACGAGCATGGCCGTGGAGACAGGAAAATCAACGCCTACAGCGCCTAATGCTTGAGTTATGCTTCTATTGATATTGAGAAGTTTTTTTTGCTGTTGATTGGTTTCTCCGTTTCTTTTGAAGCAATGCGTGGTGGTGGAATTATATTGACGATACCAAATAAAAGACTACATTAAAACATCAATAAACCATCGCCGTCGGAGTGGTTTATGTTGCGGTAGTGTTGAGGTCATTGAGCCCATTGTAAGAGGCGCGTCGTACGCCTACACACCTACGACCGTCTGATGTCTAATTGCTTGCGACGTCAAGATTGGCATATTCGTACGGCAAATCATTTCCTCTCCATCCACATCCACCGCACAATTATCGCATCGATGACACTCATCGGTAGAGCTGCACGAAATCACGCCATGTCAAAGCGCTACGCGTTAAGGTACGCGGATGGTGGGAAATTCATAAAACAATCATTACAACCTCCCACAGGCGCACACCGACCAAAGACCGGGCCACCGGGCGTTTGTGTGTGGGTGGTAGAATGGGTGGGATGACAGTTAGGCAGAAGCACAGTATCCATCCTCCAAGAAAAAGGAGAATCCGCATCCAACCACTAATACAACACAAAGGGGCGAATTTATCTTTCGCCCCAACGGGCTCTGTCTGCTGATCTCACGCCTTACACACGCTACAAAGTACCAACAACCGACACGGAGGGTAAGACGGTTGAAAAACCATCTCACCAAGGCATCTGTCAACAACAGTGTTCGAGGTAATCACCTGAATGCACCTAGAGGGAAAACGAGCTTGTAGTGAGGAACTCAAGTAATGCTACCATTTTTCTACCATCTTTGTCTTTGTGTCGCGTGCAGATGGGTGGAAAATTTGTTGCAATTTTTCCTACCGACACCGTGCCGTAATTTCCGTCCGTGAGGCCTTGTCGTTTGGAGTAAATGGTGCATTGAAAAATTATGCTAGTTTCTTTTCACTTTAGCGAACCTTTTATGTTTGAGTTTGTGCAACGATTCGACGAGGGAAAAATTTGGTAGCTTTGTTATAAAGGTCGGCCTTTACATGGAAGGCAATAAAATTATAAAACATTTACCAAGGGTATGCAAAGACATAATATATTCTCTACCAACAATTAAGCATGTTTTATAAATAGAAATTCTACATACAACAAACACGTCCCTCTTTCTAAACGATGCATCTTTCAATTGCAAACGATACGATTGAGGGCGTCTTTTGATTGTGAAATTATGTTCTCCCATTTGAATGAAATTCCTTCCCGTGCAGACGGCCTAATTGGACCTTGCTGTTGTTTATCCGTAAGCCGGTCTCAACAGTCATTACGTGCATCACGAGCATCGAGACAATTCATCCGATGAACAAGCACAAGAACTCTTGCTAAACTGCTGCATCTATTGTTTTGAGGTTTGCTGCAAGCGTATGAAATGGAGTGCATTGTACCAGGTACTTATGATTTTGTCGCACAATTTTGTTGAACGAAGTTGTGATGTGTTGTGGAACGCATGGTGGAGCATAACCTTTTGGAAATTGCCTTGCAAATGCATTCAAAGTTCCCAGAGTATTGTAAATAATTCCTTTGTTGTAAAGCTGTATGGTTCCGTACAGCAAAACGAGCTAATTTTGTACAAAGAAGCTACTGTGTAGCCTAAAAGTATGCAATTTACAATACAAAAACGATGCTAGAATTTTCTTCGTGACGCGTTGCTCTTATGGTTGTACTTGTAATATAAATACAGGCAGTTTATCAAATTAATTAATTATACACAAGCTTCTGCTTTACTGCAAAGCTATCGTATATTCACAACTCAACGATATGACATCAGTCTTGATTGGTATTTTGACATGCATTATTGCGGACTAACTTAATCCTTCCAAGCATCAAGCATCATGCAAGTCCTCGAATATCTGCACTTTCGTGTACACATGATGAAAGCCCACGCGAACAGTGTACGCCCTACTGCAGGCTATACAGCCGTAGTCAACCGAAACCACCACTTGCACTTCATTATTTAGCCGTGTAGTGACCATTGTCACCAAAGCAATACTTGCTTGCTTAGCTTAAATGAATAAATCGATCCATGTGTGCTTAGCCGGCCCTTAGAGCAAGCAATGTGTACCAGCCATAATGACGACGGTTCAGGCTGGTGTTAGCCACGGTAGGACTCCCGCTTCCTCATTTGGCGGTTTCATCGTTCGGTGGTGGGCTGCACGTCTGTCAACAGATGCCGGTCGTGCATGTAAATGGCAATGCAATTTCCCATTGACACAGGAGGTCAGTTTATACGCCCGTACTAACGTGTCCTGCAGGCCTCACGGAACGGTCACACGGGAGGAGCATTTGATGAAAGCCGGCAATACATGGGGGCAGGGGGTAAATATGGCTAGGAATAATGTTGTTCCATCATGGCGAACTGTGGATGGCACATAAATCCTTCAGCTATGGGCTGTGCAGTTTACCAACTAACACTAATCAATTCGAAGTCTTTCAGATAGTACAACGAGCATAATCATGTTTTTAAGTAGCTTTAACATACGACAATTGGGAATCATAAGTAATGGATTTCCATAAAATTCAACTTTAAACTAGCTAATCCAAATCTCATCATCCTACCGTCAGGGACACATTTCACAACGAACAGCTGTGGCCACCGTGTTCGATGAACTCCAACGCATACATTTACACTTCATCATGCATCTCGCGTGCCGCATGTTCATTATGCACGAGTAACTTTAGTGTGGTGATTAAAGGACTCCCGGTAAATACAGACTCCAAACAACGATTGACCATCGATGATAATTTAAACAGCAAACAAACCTCCAGCTGACTAAATATTAGCTTTCCGGTTCATGATGACAAAGGGGATGTGATTTAATTAAGGAATTATGGTTACCGATTTGTGGTGTGAAACTATTACACAGGAAAAAATATAATTTATATTTTGAAAATTTTATCACTTTATATGCAATCCGCAAAAAAACGTTGCTTTTCAATTGTTCTGTAGAAACCTTTCACAGTAATTGTTAAATAATGCTGAAAAATTACGTACAACGTGCAGATCAAACATAAACAATAATTATTTATTTATTTGTGTCATCCAACAACAGATGTTACTTAATTTTATTGCCCTCATTTTCTACCTACTAACTACCGATTCTGCCAACGCTCTTTTGAAAAAGCCGACAAAGCATACACATTGCAGCTTGGTTTTGCATTCCGTTCCGGCCATTCGGTGTGCTTTAATATCAAATTGAATTAACATTCCGGCTGGCCGAAACATTACACCTTCATGAACCCCCGAGGCCAATTTGTAGCCGAATCGCGCTTCCTCTGCTTCGGAATGAATGGTGAGAACCATTCTGTTGGAAAGTTGGTTGGCTTTCATCTGGCGCGAGATGGCACTAAATACCATCGCAGAAATAAAAGAAACGATTCCGGATGGAACGAGAGCAGCGGCGTTTGTCATTCTGCCTTCTTTCGCTAGTTGCACATCGAAATTAGACCACTTCTAAATGGTACTTGCGTGTTTCTAATGCCAGATAAGACAAGCTTGAACGAAGCAAGAGGCAGAAAATTATGAATTATGTGCAAAGTTTGCGAGGAACCTGTCGGAACTATTCCCGATGGAAGAAGCTCCAGAAATTGGGGTTCGGGAGGAATTGTTCAAAATTAGCAATGGCGTTAAATAATTCATCACCGAACCGTCCACTAGCTTTATTCATGGCGAATTCCAACCTCTCTATCAACCAAAACCCCACCTTGACCGGCTTCACCGTATGACCTTCCCGTTCGGCAGCACTAGACACTCAAGAAGCAGCTGTAGCAACATTCTAACGCGCAAAAAAAGAAAAGCAAACTTCACCTGGGTGCAACGGCACGGAAGCGTTTTTCCACAAAATACCGCTATGTTTATGAACGTCGCACAGGCCCCGAAGTTGCTTTTCGCACGTACATCAGAGAGGCAGGAGAAAGAAATCGCTCGTAAAGGTTGGAGATACCGACCGAAAGACCGCTTCATTCTGCTGTTGCTTAAGAATCCACACAGCTCACAGGGAGAGGGGTGGTTGTTATCTTCTAGTCTCTGACTCTGTGACCGGAACGAGAGGCGTTTTTTTTGCCATCGACTAACTTGTTGAAGCGAACCCACAGTTATCGGTTTGCATATTACTACAGGTGTTCCGAGCTGAGAGCCGGAAGCAGTCATCTACCAACAAAAAGCATACCTCTGCTAGGAGGGAACCGGTGGCGCGATTAATTAGATATAACTTAGACGTCACCACCCAACCACCACCAACCATTTGTCACCTAACCCCTTTTTTTTTGCTTAGCCCAACCCGACAAAACTAAGGTAAGTATTCTGCTTGGTGTACCACAAGAATCACCCTAATGGATCTTTGTTGTACACACATAAAAAGCCTACCTAGCTACCAGTTGGACATTGCCGGCGCGGAAGTGTACGCACTTGTCCGCGTGAGTATTGTGGTCGAAAAGGAAAAAAAAAGAAGCTAGCAATATAATCTTTCACCGATGGCTCTTATGCTTCTCTTAAACGCTCATCATCATCATCATCATCTTTCGTCTCCATCTTTCTAGCGGTTCTTTGGAGAAAGACTCGTGCCAACTTCCACTGAACCAACGCCCCGTGTGCGGTTGGCCGGGTGTATCTTGATTGATGAGACTTTAACACTCAACGACAGCCATCGTTAAGATATGCGGCCTAGATATGCAAAAAGTAAACATTGCTTCCGCTGGGAAACGTGCGTATGAGTTTTGTGTGGACGCCAAACATTGGACGATTTCGGTGCTGTGTGTAAATCTTACTAAGCAGAGCGTACCAGTACTTGTTTGGCTTAGAAAGTCTTGATTCATTTAACGAGATAACAAACACTTAACTTTATCGTGATCTTTGCTGACTTGCATTGTAAAATTATAGACAAATGAGGCGACGTGTGGAGATGATAACTCAGTTGTGGTACAATTTATGACAAAATGAACGTTAGAGAAAATGTTTGTAACTTATTCGATGTACTGAGTGCCTTTTTGCAATTATTAAGTGACGATAAAACTAACCGACCAACCGCTCTCTATCTTCTTTAACAACAAATCATTCTACCAAACAATAGCTCATTAAGCTTTAATTAGATCCTATTCCGTTCAACCACAAAAGGTGTCCTGAAGTTAATGAAGGTTCTCACTCTGCAAGTACAGTGCAAGTCATGATGCTCAAGCTTTTTGAATAACTCCTACAAACCACCTTCAAGAATTCAGTTTTATATGAATACCTCAAGCAGAATGGATCGATCGATCATGACTGGAAATTATTGGAGCTCGCGTCGTCCAGTACAATCGTCACGTCGTAATGTAATTACGTCGAATTAAGGTATTGACATTTCTGAACTACCGTGACCTTGTTAAGACCCGTGCGCTAATGATGTAAACATTACGAATGAATCTGATCGTTGGGGTTTGGATTGGGTGTAGTATCAGGGTGCTAATAACACCTCGTACTCTTAATGACAAGTTGCTTGCATTGCAAAAGGGTTATATCCAATGGGGTCCAATTTCAATCATAACAAACGGTGTTAAGCGAAAATTTATTTATTTCCGATAGCAAATAAGGAAGACAAGGCGGAATTAAAATAAATGTTTCGTTCGGCAGATTGCATTCACCTACAGAAAACAAGGTCAAATGTGTTGATTTCAGCGCCACCGAAAGATTCGGTGATCCAAAAGCCCCTAACAACATGGTTTCACTTTCATGCATCACTGTCCAAAAGCGCTGAAACGATATGTGACACTTGCCCGATAAATGTCACCGTTTGTTTGCGGCTTAGAGATCGGCGGTTTGACGCTGACCACACTGGTCTGTCCGGATTATCCAAAACAGACGCCAACTCAATCCAACCTAGGCCCCGGTCGGCAGTCGGCAAACAATGGTGTAGGTGTTTTTGGATTCCGATCGTGGGTTTCGTTGCCAAATTAGGCACCCGCCCGGTTTGCTGGTGGCGTACGTCGTTACGGTGCGGCGGTGGTTCAAGTTTAGCATTCCTTTTTTTTTATTTTGGCAAAGAAATGAAACACTTAACAATGAGCTTTGTTTCAGCATGTGGTTTCACATGAACACCTACACGAACAGGCAGCGATCGAGATCGCTTTTTTTCGAGTAGTGGAGGACACCCACATGGTAAAGCACATTATACGATCGTTAATGCAGAATTTAAGCACATTTTAGCGATTTTAAATGATGAGCTTGAGTGTCCGAAAATCGTTACTCTGTTTGCTGAGAAATGCTTGTGAACAGAACGTGAGAAATCGAATAATCGAAACCAAAGTGTGGTAAGAACATTGAAGGTAATGGAAATTCTGTGGGACATTGATAAAATTAGCCCTCCGTCAGCTAACCAACATCTAATGCTGGTAGGCGTTTCGAAAGCTTGTTTTTATGACAAAATACTAGGTTTGTAACTAACAATCAATAATGACGAGATACCGTACACGGTCTGATGAGCCTTTGCGGAGGTGTCTCAATATACAAATCTATTCGATGATGAGCGTTGATGCACAAGTTGATCATTTGCATGATTTTTGTTTCGTTTTGTTCATCCAGCTACAAATGAGTGTCATTTACTCGACATTGCAAAAGCACTGATCTGATCACCGTCAATTGCGACGTTGACTGCTTGGCAGATGTTAATTGACTGCTTGGCACTAGCTGTACTATTCAATCAACAATGGACACTACCGCTACTACATACATGATGCATCCCACGACACGACGACAGTCCCTCTGTCGGGAAAGTAGTGAAACTTGACCCGCTTTTCAATCAATGTCACCGTTGTTTGTGCGGCCACCAATATCAGTATAATTGGAGAAGTACGCGCACTTCTCTAGCCAAGCGCATTTATTTTCACTAATTTATTGTCACTTTATTGTTCACTTCTCTCTTGCGTGGACATTCCTCCCCGAGCCTACCATGCCAGTCTGCCCTTTATGGGTTGGGAGCGACGATTGTTAAACGCGCAAAACCTTCACCGTATCCGCCACCGTTTTGCGTACGGTGCACATTTTAATCACTTGCCAACGATTTCAGCAGCCTGCCAGCAGTTGGAGGGATGAAGGTTTCAATCTTACGCTGGATTGCGGCAATAATCGTTTTCCGCTCGGATCGAATGGTGATCGATACGATGCGGTACACGTTTACGCGAAGGGGGAGGAAGGAGATTGATCAATAGTGAACCACCCTGTCTACCGAAATGGAGTCACTAGGAATTGGTATGACCACACCACCACAAGGTTATAGTTGTCGAAATGTGTAAACAATTGTTTGCGAGGGAAATTGATCTTAACGTGAACTAATGCGTTACTGATGTTTGTTTGACAGATTCAAGGTTTCGTTGAATAAACATTAAATTGATATGTTGAAGGATAACAAATAAATTGATTACTTACAGTAAAATCGGATACCCAAACTGGTTCTTTCGTGCACTACTTTACGATTCAGAAACCACTAAAATTTTAGAACCACTAAAGTTGTTCAACATTAATCTAGCAAGAGCAAGAGTCGACAACCTAATGCATATGGTTTTATCACCCAATCCAAACCGTTTGCTTTCGCCGACGAATCACCTTATCTTATCGCGGCACGATTTATTAGAAGAACCAGTACAGGTAAACAAACTCCTTACTGCTTCTTATCACTTTCAGCGTGGGTTGTAACGCTCCTATACCAGCTGTTTGGGGTGATTTGATGTTGCCTATGCAAACACTATTACCCCGGCCAGCTTCCTGTGCCACTATTTACCCGAAACGAAATTGCACCAACACTTGCAGAAGTAAAGCAAACGTCAAACTGGGCGAAGTTGACGTCGAATTTTGCGCCCGTACTAAATGGTGATATCTTGTGCACAATTATTTCCCTACCATATGGGTAAGCGTGAGCGTACGTAAAACACACTAAACTGCAGAGGTCACCACGAGTTGCAAACAACCCTTTTCTATGTTTTCGGGGGGATTCACCACTCACTTTGATTCGCCCACATCCGTTCGCACTAATCGATGTAACAGATATTGGTTGTAACAGTCGTACGGAACGCAGCCGAGCTGTGTGTGGGACAAATAAATTCACAGCAAATAACCTATTGACCGACACGAACACCCACACACACAAAACAAATCATTTATGCCAATGCAAACACTGCACCGAAACACATTGGCACTAAATAAATACGTGCATACGCGATCGCGGCAAGAAGACACAAAAGCACAACATCGAAAACCACCGCAGCTTGGAATGCGCGTTTCGCACCAACCACCGAGTCACGTTTTCGTAGAAATGGCGGAAAAACGAATGGCGTACGCACACGGCCGACGGTATCCAACTGCTAAACTGACACTGCGTGCATGCCTTCCCGAGCCCGAAAAAAAGCACAACCTTCTCCGAGAGATAATGCGTTATTAAAATGGGACCCGAGAGAGCGAGAGCGAAACGCTGAAGCGCTGACAGTCTCACGCATCCCACCACCCTTGGCCAATGCAAGGGTGATGATCGAGCTGGTAGCGGTAGGGTAGTGTTAGAGAGAGGGGGATGCACTTTCCTGCATACAACGCGATCTTCTCAAAAGTGTGAGCTAGCGATCGCGTTGCGTCGATATTTCTTACTGCTTCTCCCGTTCGCTGCCGTTTCTCTCTGAAGGTGGCTGCGATCGCCTGTTGAGCGTGGCAGCGATACGCCGAGCGGTAAAGATGAAATGAATGGGCACGGAGGAAACGACATGACGCTTAGCTGATCGTAATCGATTACAGAAGCCTATCACACTGAAATTAGTGCAAGTGGAACGGTGACCACAACAGATGGACGGAAAAAACAAACAAAAGCAAATCAACTTAACCATAAGCTTGAGCTTTTGATGGAGAATGGGAGCTGATGTTTTGTAGTTTATGTAAAATTTAATTATCAAGCTTTGGTTTCATGTTTAAATGGAATTATGGATTTATAAAGTAATCCTACTTGATATTGATATCTTGCGATATAAATGTAAATTCAATTATTTTAAAACTAAAAAATTGTCAAAGAATGTTTTAAATATATTCAACATTATTAACAAAATACCCAAAAAGGGCTCAAAGAAAGTTAATACCCCTAAACAGTTTCGTTCTGCTAACGAGATCCACAGTGTCTGTTTACTCGACTAATTTTCACACATCGAATAAGTAGTAGAGCAAAGAGCTTTAGAAAGACATCTTCATCAAACATCTGTCTTTGCTACTTCACGGTACTGCAGAAAAATCCCTTGAAAGCCCTGCCAGTTGACCTAAGACAACACGCCTACGTGGGAACGGGGAACACAAGAGTGACGAACGATCGATGGAATGTGTGGAAAGCGGACAAAGTACCAACAGACCGTTGGGGAGACTGTATGCGGGACGGGCACGAGATGCATGAAGTTACACGCAAGGTAAACAAACTAGTGGAACAGTTTAAGGCGAGAAGAAGGCAAGATTTGTCTCGGGCCACTCGAGACGACAGACTGCTGAGCTAAATAGGGTAATTAGAGGAAAGCACCCGATACGTGGGGGGCTTGAAAAAGGAATGTTGAGTAGTATGTGACGCTACAAAACATCTTTTGATTGAAAATATTTTGTAATAATACTTTTTTTCTGAAATTACTTAAATATATCTCTCTTAAGCTGTAGTTTTGTTCGTTAATTTATTAATTGAAAAATGTATTCACTTTTGAAATCGTTTACAGTCACCTTAACGTATGCATACTGCAGAGCAGAGCGAGATGAAAAGTGAATTCCAAACCAGAAAGCACACTGGCTACTGGTCCAGTGTCATTCTCCACACTAGCCCACTGTAATGCAAACGACCGTAACACATCAACAAAACAGGCCCTCACAAATAAACAAGTGCAAACAAACCAATGCGTCAACGGTAACTGAAAGCAGCAGCCCACCCTCCGTTGGCCGGTCAGCAACTTCAACTCTCGGTCGGTGGTGTCGTTCGCAATATGCCTTTTAGTTGTTTCTGGTCCATGTGTGCACATTCCATCGGACCGATGGCATCAGAGGCCTGCCCGGGTTTTTGGGTGGGATTAATCTTACCTATCGATTTCGTAGAGCAGGAACACATTGCAAGGCCTTTTTGGGTCTCGGTCCTCCGGAGTGAACGGTTTTGGGAAGGAAATGGTTGCATAAATTGACAGCAGCGTGTGGTTTTCGCGAATGGGGTATGGGTCGCCATAGTTCCTGCAGGTGTGATGTAACTAGCGGGCAGGTCGTTTCGTTTAGAAAAACGGTAAAATCCTTTCATTTTTGTGTCGCTTTATGGGTGATTTAATCATGTGATGTATAATTATTACATATTAATTATTATAAATCTGATAAAGTGTCAGCCTACAAAATGGAGACCACGTTTGACATTACGACTAGCTCTAGCAGGCTTGCATGTTATGTAGTTTGACTAATATGACGCCTAAAGTTATGCTATTTGCACTTGAACACATTTTTTACGCCAATCTTACTTCAATTAAACCTTCTGTAGTATTTTGCGATGAAAAACATTTCATTACAACAACATCCTGTATTGCATCCCATTTGACAACACCTTGCGAGATCAAACGCAAATAATCACTAATTATTAGCGGTTGTTCTTCATCAAGCTGTAAAATTATCCTTCGCCGTATGGAGAAAAACCTTTTATCCTAATGCAAAACACACACGCTCGTCACGCTGTTCAATATTTTCGCACACACAAACCACCACACATTCCCCCGCTCATTAGCATTTCGACATGATCCGCTAAAATCTTCCACCTTCAAACAACACTTAAACCATTTCGCTACTCCATCGCTGGCTTTTGGATATTTAATCGAATAAATTATCGCAACGTTTGGCTGCTTAAAGTCAACACCACCATCGCCATCGTCATCATCATTACCGTCTCTGGCATCGAAAAGCAACCACATCATAAATGGTATTAGATATGCTTTTGCTACAAACATAAAAGACTTCCACGCGCGATGATAGTTAGCTGATGGTAATTTGTGCGCTTCTATGGAGTTGAAACGGGTCGGAAAATTACCAGAAAACCACGGCGAATGGTAACAATTTTCCATTATTCATGCTGTACGTTGTAGCCGGTGTAGACACGGCACGACGATACAATCTAGCGCTGCAGTAACAAACTCGTTGACAAAACACAACGTCCCCGGTGTCACATCCTAATGTCTGGTTTCTAAAGCAACCCACCAGAAACAGACACAGAATCAAATCAGCATAATTCAGAGACAATTGTCCGTCCTATCCGAGCAGCTGCTGGTTCTGTTTCTTCGGTGCATTCGACAGGAAAACAACGCATCGAAACATAAACACTCACACCCCCAGGCAGCGGTCGGGAAAATTGCCAAGTGAAGGAAAATAATGTACAGTTGATTACTTAATAGGAACGAATTAATTTCATAATTGAATTTCTATCAGCACAAACATCAACGTTCGTCGTTCATTCACCAAGCGCTCGTCTGTGCGCCTCGAACAATGGGGGAAAAAGCTGCATTGCCTACATGCAGGCGCGTTTGGTTGAATCACTCATTGCTGACCCACAGCTCAGCTGTTTTGCAACTTGTTGATAGAACTGCCCGGCCCGTAATCGTAATGACCATGTCGGGAAGGACTTCCACCAGCAAAAGCAAAAGGTACTGCAACCAATTTCATCATGGCTCGATTGTTGGCTCGGTTCGACGCAGTGGAAGAAATTGCACAATACCGTCAGCAACACACAAACGCACGCCTTTACACATTGGTTCCGGGGAGGGGCAAACGTTCTCGGCAGGAGTTATGGCGGTACAAGGTGTTGAAATCGGAAAGCCACAACAACACCAGCACCACGTAAAATGGATTCTACCCACAAGACATCAATAGCGTGAAAATAGAACGCTTAGGCGGGCATGGAGTCATTCCTCCGTTCGGTAAAATGGTAGTAACTCTGGGGAGCTCAAACCAGGATTTGTACAACATTTCACACATTGTGCAGTGTGCGGGTGTGGAAAGGCAACGTTGGCAATGTTTTGTTCCAGTACTTCTGACACGACCGGCACACAGGTTTAGATCTGTAAGAGGTTGAAATTGAAATTTACTAACCGACGAGAGCATCCAATTTCTGTGCAACCGATACCGGGGTGCGCGATACTTCGATTCCATTGTGTGTGCAGTGCAGTTGCAGAAAGTTTACATTAAATTTCTTCCCGTTTATCCTCGTTCGTGTGCGCTTGGATTTACGTTCCCGGTTGGGCAAACATTGGCTTGCAGTAAAATCAAGCTGAAGTAAAAAAAAACATACTTCCACTCGATGGTGGCCTGCAAGCGAAGCACCGTTCAATAGGGAATTTCCATCTCACTGAACATAGATTCATAGCATCATAGCAGGAAGAGGGGAAAATAAATCATGATTTCTCAACTGACTCAGATTTCACTAAAAAAAATACAACTATTCACCAACGAGTTACAGGAATTATTGATTATTTCTCGAGGAATTTCGTTACTATATGAGTTATGATTAAGTTTGTTAAAGCAAGTGAAGCGAACATGTAAAATATTGAGCAGGTTTGTTTGATGACTAAATCAATTTCAGCAAGAACAACTCACGGTACATCCCAGACAAAATAAACACATTTTTAAAAAGTCCCTCAACGGAGGGCATACTTTCCCTCCTAACCTACAATCGCTTACTTGCGCCGACTGTAGACACCCTCATCGTCAAACGACAACCGACGACGGCCGTGGTCTTCTGTAAAGTGATACATTTGCGTAAACAACAAAATATTAAACGCTCAAATCTCGGACCCTCCTCGGGGGATTTTCCAGCGATCGTTACAACGTTCCAGCTTCGTACGTACCATCCAAGTTCGGGATTTGGCAAGAAAGGACAACATTTCTCCCCGCAACAACAAAACAAAAACGTATACATCCTCCCCAAAAAAACCAACCACCCGACCAAAATGGTAGCAAAAAGGAAATTACGGAAGTGAAAAAGGAAATTACACCTCGTGCAATAGCACCCGGGGAACGTGCAGCGCGCGCCCGGGAATGGAGCATGTTGTTTGACAAATAAATAAACAACGCCAGTAATAACCTAAACCCGGGAGTACCGGGTCCGGGATGCTTTTGGAACGGCAAGAAGCCAACTAGCTCTAGAGGTGGTGGGGTTTTTTGTTTTGTTTCACTGTTACAGACAATGTTGCGAATGGTGCAGTGATATTTGGCCGATAGAACAGGCCATAATGGTCTGGGGGAAACAGCAATTGCGTTTCATAACGAGATAGAACCTAATTGAGGTTTCTAAAAAGTATGATATTATGGTGGAAAATTGCATACATTTAGGCGGGTTACAGCAATACAGACTTTGTAATACAGACTCTAATATAAAAATTTAATATGTTTTCGGATGACTTAATGCATCTCACTAACAACCGTATCCATATACCTTCAATACTAATATCTAAGATGATTTACCCGAAAACAAACCTCTTTTTTGATATTTTAACTTCAATTAAAGAAAGCCAATCAGGTCTGTCTGCAACGTAGACTATTCCGTGTATTAAATCGTGGACGACACCACTAAAAACACTTTCACGCATCTTCATCCAAACACGTGCCAGCCACTCTTACCGACGAATAGCAGCGGGAGAGTAATTCTTCCCGCTCATCGGAAGTGCTCCGATTACGTGAGGTCACGTCCATCCGAATGTAATCTCTTTCAGGTTGTGTTACTCGAGCTGTGATGTTGTTTCAATCTGCCTGGTGGTTGGAATACCCGACACCAACAACCACCGGCCAAAGAAAGTTGTGAATGTTCGCAGTTTTGGTTTTGTTTTTCGCTTATGTCTAAACTGGCCGGATTGCCTACAGCAGATAGCTTCCGTCTGCAATTAGTCTGGGACACTCCATTCTTTCATGCTCTTAAGTGACCGTAAGCTGCCCCCTGTACTCGAGATGGCGAGCGTTGGTTTATTGATTGAGCTTGATTAGCGTGCGTTCTTGCAGAATGGTTTTTGCGTCGTATCTTGGTCGATACAATTCAAACTCAAGCAAGCGATCTGGTTGACCCCAAACACTGCTTCCCAAAAACCGTATGGACAGTGTCAAGTAATTGGACCGAGACCACCGCTAATCAACTTCAATCGAATCCAAAAACGTTGAGGTTCTTGAATTCCTTGCGGTATTTGAATGGAATGTAATGCCACTTCTCGCTCAAGTGTTTTAAGATCTTAATTAATTAAGCCTTCAAGTAGCATTCTACCCGGGAAAACGAGCACCGAAATGGGGGGGGGTCTTTCTACCACACATTCACCAATACGTTGTGTCATCGTTCCAGCATGACATCATGCCATGGTATCGGTGTGGTGAAATTTGATCTACACACAAAGTTACCACTTTACTCTCCAAGCACCAACACACGGTACGCCCTTGCAATGTGAGTCTGAGTGTGGCTCCATCCCTGCATGCCAGCAACCGTAAGACGACACCTTTGTTGTGATGTCGTTTGTTTTACATCAAGCCAAAGAGCGGGAGCCTGAAACAACCACAATCAGCTCGTTTCATGTGTTCCATAGCGCTCGGCATCGGCAGCATAAACAAACAAGCCGTATTGATTGACGGGAGCCGATTTTGTATTATATGTGTGAAGCTGAAATTAAAGTCGTGAAATAAATACACCCTATTCGGTAACAATGCTTTGAGTTTCGTTTTGTTCAGGCATAATGGTGTCCTCAACGTATGCCTTCCAAAGAATGGTTTAAGCACTCAAACATATTTCCTTTTGCTCAAATGCCCTTCAATCCAAATCAAAGAAAACTCTCTTCCGGTCTGTACAGTAGATCACACCGATAATACTTTTGCTCGTTGATTGTGTGTAATCAGGATGCAATCTGATGAGCCTCATGAATTTCAAATTAAGCTGTAGCTACTCCAGATGTCCTGTACATAGATTTGCTGATGCGTGTGCTTCTATCGATAATCCCAACAGGACTTCCGGTGTGGTTATTTTTCCATTGGAAGAGATTTACAAAGAGATTTATGTAACAATATACATATTGTGCTGTATATTTCATGAAGAACCTTCTTCGATTGTGGTTCCATGTAATCCCAATGTTGCAATATTATTTTTGATTTTATAGTTTTGTTAGAAAAAATATATATGACTTACCTTTCCATCTTTCGTGTCAGCCGCATGGTATCGCACCTCGAGCTGTCCTCCCAGTACTGCATACCAGTAACGTCCCTGCTCTCCGGCACGGAATACTAAGATCATAAAAACAATAATTAACATTCAATCATCAATGATTCACACTCGATCGTACTTACACGTTACACCCTTCTCGAGATCCTCGTAGAAACCACACATGGCCAACTGCTGTAGAGCTGAGCCTGGTAATCGGCATAGTGGCTCGACTCGTCGCAAACGGCAAGATATTAGCTCACAGTCACGAAGATTACGGTCACAAGGCCTAAAGACAGAACAAAAAGACATTGAATAGGTTAGTTATGATTTCATTTTCTTGAGAAATAAGCGCCTAAATTTATGCAATGAGTAACATGAGCATTTATTTTTAGCTTAATTATCCCATTTTGTCAACAAATGTTATTTAAATATTTATTACCATGTGTAAAAGATTTAAAGCAACTCTTTTGGTCTTCTTAATTGAATTTTACACTTCTTCTTCTTTACATACAGTCGTTTTGAAGTCAAATAAAAAAAGAGCCCGAAAATCTTCCACTTGACGGTTTGTTACCTTGTTTCCTTTGATCCGCTTGTTCGCGGGCCAATAATCTACCACACGTTTCGCACAATATTAAAAAGACAAGATAATATGTTCATTTTTGTGCTCCGACAGTAAAAGTGGGCGGCAAAAATTGAGTACAAAAAAAATGAAACTCCACTCCAAAGAGCTCCAGGACACGGTGAAGGAACGACTCACTTGTGAAAAGGATAACGCTTGACGTGGTCGCCAATCAACCTGCAGCATCCACGACGTATTGCCCTTTGTCGGGTAATGTGAGCTACTCTGCCCAGCCAGTGAGGTTGTGGGGGTTTTGGACGCGAGTTCTTGGAACGACACACCAACCTTTGGGGGATTTACTTTTTACGAGCAGAACCGGTACATCCGACCGAAACGGATGAAATTATGGTTGGCTAGCTTAACCGTGTATAGTTGAACCGGAAAAAAATCCAGAGCTAGAGGTTTTTCGATGTGTAGAAAGATCTGCCAAAATGACATTGGGGACAATATTAAAATTGAATTTAAAGCGATCCAATGTATGGGTGGAGTCTAACTCCAACTGTGCCGCCTGTGTTTGCCACCCTGGGGATATGTCTTGTTAAAAGTTATAGATAACAAGGTACTTCTTTAAAGCTTTTATTAAAAATATGGCAATCAGAGTACTTTTAAGCCGCATTTGCCGCAAAGAATGTTATTTTTTTAACAATAAAAACTTCTACATATTTTTCATAACTCACAAATATTAATAATATTTAAGTTGTAAGGACATTTTTATTCCTTATTATTATTTGTTTTCCGAACAAACATATCATGATTTATGAAGCCCATAATTCAGATTTACACATGCTTGCCCTTCCAAAAACTCGATAGTGTTGCCTTTCTCTCCAATCAGCGAGTCGATATTTCTTTCTTATATCGCTCACATCCACCTCCCCGGTAGCACGTGAAATCAATCAATCGCCACAGCCGCGGCTGAAAAGCGGAAAGCGGAAGGAACATAAATTTTCCAAGCCCACGTTCATGTCACGATTATAAACGTTATTTCCCTAACACTTTACCGCGCACAGTATCACAGAGTGATTTGTTTTTATTTTCACTAAACAAGTGCTCCGCAGGGAGAGGCCGGCGAAACAATAAATACATGAAGGGAAACAGTGAAATATGGGTCTACCCCGGTAGGATATCGAAATCGGTGAAATATATCATCCTTGTACGCGGATAACGATCCCTAAGTACATCCAAACTAATTGCCGCGCTTTCAACAGCTCCCTCCGGTAGTATCACTTGTTGTATCGTAATGTATCAACATGCTCGAGAGCATGTCATTTATCAATATTGTGAAATGTGTGGATTACACGTTTCATTCCATCAAAATATTCCATTACATTGGTAAAGCTTCTGGAAGCTATAATTCATCGCATTCGGTGTAGAAAATTTCAAAAGAAAATCTGCCTAGAGTCGGTCTCGAGATATATGCGTAAAAGTTTGAAGGAACGAATTTCTACGCACCCTGCTAGAAGATCCATTCTGTATGCTAATCGAACATATGTACACATCTAGACCGATATCGTGCACAGTAATCGATTGTGAAGTCGTCCTTCAAGGTAAAAAGCTGTATCGGTTGTGGGTACTTCAACAATAACAAAAAAAAAAACCGATTCCACTACCGTAATCCGTATTATGTGTGTGCCACACAGAGAAAAGCTTCCGAAAAAACCTTACCAAGCGCATAACTGATCCGTTAAATTCACCAGCACTTCTCCACGGTTGACTTTCAAAGCAATCCACCCAGTCGTCTGTTGTGTGTGTGTGTAGGGAAGGAGTGAAGGGACGGAACGGGTCGGATTTTATGGAAGAAATGTATCCTCGCATTATCATAAATGAATATTTCACAGCACGCGTGTTTCGCGCTACGGTTCAGTGGCTTCCTTTCCGTTTTTATGCAACTGTCTCAAAATCTCGGGACAGCCGAGATCAATCGCGCACGGTTAGCGCTTTTTTTCCACCGTACACCAAAGCCAGGAACAGGAAACGTAATGTGTATGTGTGTGTGTGGCGATAAAAATGGTGGACAAATTTCGGGACGACAGGTGAGACGATAAAAATCAGTTTTATTTACGTCAATTGTATTGATACGAACGGTGGAAAGAGAACTGGTTTCGCTGGCGAGTCGGCATTGCACGGCTGGTGCATGATTAATGGTGTGAAATATGTTCCATTTTTCTTACAAACGTAACTTAACAGCTGCAGTTGAAAATTGATTTGAAAAAATCGCCTAAATGTAGGCAAAAGCAACACACCTTGACAAAATGAATTGTTAATGTTTATTAATTGCATACTTCTAGGCGGTTTTGCTAAACAACCAACAATTTTCAACCTACATTTAAACGCATCTCTCCATACTTCACTACAGCTTGCCGTAAAAAGAATTGACCTCATTTAGGGCAAATAATACCCAAATGCCTCCCAGCACCAGTTCATAAGCGCATTGGAATATTACCCCATTGTTCGACACCATTATGAGCATTATTTCAATTTCACAGCAACTTATGACGCTTTTCTTTCCCACGCCCGGAAATAGATCCCAAGCGATGCCGGCGGCGATGGCGAGGTGAAAGAATAAAAATTATGCTTGACCTGAGCCCCTGAAAAGGATGTGTACCGCAGCAGCAGCAAAAAAAACCCGAAAGTGAACTCACACTGGAATGAAAATCCACTATCGACGCCATGCTGTGGTGCTTGGCTGTGAAGCGAACTGTGCTCCACGCAAACGGTTCAGTAAAGGCGGAAGCCGTGGAAAAACTTTCTTCTTTCTGCTTCACGACAACCACAAACCAACGCGCCTCGTCCTACCGGGATGGTCCAGGAAACCCATTCAGAATATTTTTATGCGGAAACTGGAAACGGAAATGAATGCAATGCATACGATGAGACCGGCGGATAGCATGCAGATCGGGCAGATAGGAAGACGCTACCATCGGATGGGCTAGGAGAGTAAAAAACCACCAGTTGAAGCTGGGAATATGAAAGGGATTTAGTTTATGGTTTTTTGTGCTCTACACGTGCCTGATTTTTTCCTTTCAATCTGTGCTTTTTTCGGGAACATTCGAGAAGAAGATGTTTTTACAGCTGAAGCACATAATAGTATTTTATTGAATGATTTCCTTGGTGTGGAGAACACCAACTCTGTTTCACAATAAGCAAAACAAGAACACTAAACCGTCACGCACACTAATTCAATCTAATGCATTAAATATGTAGTAAAGTTCATTCGGAGCTATTCACCAAGTTACCTCCTATTACCACCGCTTAGCACCACACACTCCACTTTAGGAAAGGAAAATTGTCGTGTAAAACTACCAAACAGCTGTGCGCACTAATGTTGCCACACTCAAAAAGTCGTAAAATGTTGTCACTCGTGCAGCAACATTTTTAATGACGTCCATTCACACCACCCATCAGGCTGGTGCGGTGTCGGTAAACGCCACTACGGTTTCTTTCCTAACACGAGCACACGCACACACACACAGCCCATGTACGGTGTGGTAGGCTTTCGAATAAGGAGTGGTCCGTACGCGAACAGTAAATTGCTTTCCCATCCTTCCTGCAATGCTAGGCTAAAAATCTGTGAAAATTGCCGCGAAGAAAAAATAAAAAGAGAAGCCTCCATTGTGGTTTGCTCGTGGCGACCGTACACGCCGGTAGACTGTTTGATCAGCTTAACTGATGAAGTCGATGGCTTTTTTACGAGTTTAACCACATTATTAAATTCTTAATCGGTTTGTGTGCGGAAAGGAAAAAGCAAAAAAAACGGAAAAGTGGGTTCGTTAGTACCCTCCCGTTGAAAGTATATTAAGGCTCATCTTCAAAAAGAAAGTTCAAAGCTCCGGAGGATATTAAATGAAGCTTAAAGTATGAATTAAATTTTTAATATGGATGTAATTACCTTATTGAAAATATTTCCAATTATTTTAATTTTTTTTTTTTTTTATTCATTAAGAACGGCCAGGCCGTATTGCTAATTATTTTAATTTTATAATCACATAAAATTGTTAATTATGTGATTTTGTGCAATACATTGCATAACTTCAGGCGCTTTGAAAATCAAAATTAAACTCAATTTAACAAGAAAACACTTATATTTCTACAATTCCACGTACCGGATAATTACCATTTTCTAGAAATACTTTGAAATTCATAAAGCTCTTGTGTTTTACAATGACACAACGAATCGCAAAAAAATAATTCTCACAAAGCAAACAATCCGGCAATAAACACAATCATAAGCTTTTTCCCAAACATTACCCACACAGGAGCCTCACAGAAACACTTTTCAAATTGACAAGACAAGAGATTGCCAAATTTCTAAACAAACTTCTCAAATCAAACATCTTCCGTCAACTGGTGGCAGAAAGCCAGAACCCACACAAGTCTGCAAATAATAGAGCCGGATAAGAAATGGGAACGTTGTGTTTTGTAGTGTGATTCTTCTATCGCTTCACAAAAAAATCACCGTACGTAGGAGTCATTTGATTTGAGCTCAAAAAGCAAGCAAGTTATAAAATCAAAAAGAGAAAACAATGCGGCGCCTCCATGCCTGATGGGAAGCATGGTTCGAAAAAAACGTGCTACGTCTCTTGTTCAAACGCGGTACGCTAAACGACACCCGCATTAATTTTGCTTTGCTGCTCTAGTTTAAAAACGGATATTTCCTAGATCTTGCGTTCATCTTACCGGCCTTATTGTTGCTCGTTCCCAGTGCCGGTGGTATGTTTATTGAATTAATTTCCGCCTAAGAGCCAATCTTCTTTATTGTCTGCTTTCGATATAAAATAATCCTTCGGGGAGCTCTATTCTCTAGCTCGCAAATGAACAGAAATGAGCTTCGAATTCCAAGCCACCGTTCTTGGAATGTTCCCAAACGAAACATAATCATTTGTGCGACTTAGGACACACCGTTTGTGGACCGGTAAAATGAGCTACGTATCGTCTGTGCACAATTTATTTAAGAAACCATGAACAATACCAACCTTCGCCTGGCTCTATATACTCTAGCCACTCAAAATCTGCCACTGTTGCAGGCCGGTCCACATTCACTCACCAGGGCAAGGCAATCATGCGAAAGGATAATCACTTTTCGGTCGGTTGAACTAACACATTTCACTCGATCGATCGTCGCACAATGTGCAGAGCAGAAAAATAGAATACTCCAAAAAGCGAATTTAGTTTCTTTTTCCGTTACACAACGTTTTTCGTTATCTGTACTTTGGTGGAGGAAAGGTCTGTTCAAGGCCAGCACGTAAGAAGGAAGAAAGGCACATGTGAATGTAATCTAATAAACTTCATTTTGTGTCAAAGAATTGACAGGCAGGGGTTTTGATGTGATAGTATTTCCTTTTCTTTCCGAAAGCACAATTCGTGTGGCCAGGGAGGAACTAAATCTAAAACAATGATTTAAATCGAAAGCATACATGTTGCAAAGTGTCCGGAAAAGTTGCCATAAACATTGATTATGCTTTTTAAAGCTAATAGTCTGGTGTGCATGTTTGAATCGCATAGAAAATGAACGAATTTTTAGCAACTAAAGAGCATTTGTTACACTGATTGCATACGTTTAGGGGCATACGTAAAATCAATACATTTTAGATGAAGTAACTGTTTTTTTGCTAATATAAAGATGTACCGAACCAAAAATAAGACGTAAACTTCTCCATTAACAACCCAAAAACACCTACTCCAAAATGCCCCTTGTATTTCGCCCTCGTAGAACAATTGAATTGTCTTAAAACACTTCCCCGTAAATGATAAAACATCGACACGAATGTTCACTCAACACAGCAAACCGGATGGTATTTATTTTCGGTTATTTATAGTATCGGGTTTCAAAAACTGTCTGCTGTGCGCTCGTGCGCGGCTTTACGGCTGTCAATAGTGACCGGATAATGTTTCTCACAGACCAGCCACACGAAAAATAGGAACCAATTTACGCAAACAATCACTTGTTACTTTGTGCGTTTGGGGAAGTTGTCTGAGAGCAGGGTCGGAAGAAGATGCCCACCAAACGCCAACGTCACGTTTGACTCGAGGACATAACACACGCAGCTTCCGCATCGGCAATGTGTCCGACTGGAAGGAACCTTTTTTTTGTGAAAGAACTGATTAGTTGCTAGGATTATTATGGGACAATAGCTGTGAAAAAACGTTACATACGGAGGTAATTAATGGGAAAACATTTGTGAAGGTCAAGGAAATGGTGTAATTCGTTTTCTTTGGAAAATTAAAACCGTGAGCTTACTTCCTTTCGCTCCGATTATTAACATAAATGATGTTCTTGTTTCTAACAGTAACATCTGGGAGATACTAATATCACCTCAATAACAAATCACAATCATGTACTAAATTGACAATTACTTCCACATTACTTCTCGAAGTGAAAATGAAAGTGTCCTCATGCGCTCAAGGCTATCTGTTTACCAATGCCTTGCCCACAGCAGTCATCCAATCGGGTTCCTTCTGTGCTTTGGGATAGGTTATGGAACCTGAATTATCACACGCGTTTGGCCGAATGGAAACCGAAAACTGCTAAACGAACCATTTCCTACCCCATTTCCATCCTCCACCAACATAAAAGGAAGACAAAATCATAGTTCACAATCCTAACATTCCGCTGATTCACATCGGAAACGGGTGGAAATTGTAATGCTACTCCCCGGGCAGTCCACCCCACCAGGAAAGGCTAAATGTTTCAAAAGAAAAACACCCATTTTCCTACCCACCCAGTGGGAGGTTTTCCTTTCGGAAGCAAAAAAAAACATGGTTACATTTGGGGTGTGCCAGGAGGGAGGAACATAACAATAAATCTCAATTTTCTACCAACTGCTACCACTGTCGGACAACCTGCTGCGTCAAGTGTTGCTTACCCCCGTGATAAAACACCGAAACAACGGTTCGGGAATGTCGGGAAAGTTTTCCCCCTCTTCCTTGGTAGAAGAAATAGATTTTCCAACCCTCTTAATCCTCCATCGGGCAAAACAAGGGGGTATTTCGTGTGCCGGAATGGGTGAGACCCGAGCAAAAGAGTTACACGGTGGTGATTACAATTCGGTGCGTTGGGATGGTTGTTTCAGGTGGATTATTGTGAGCGCATTGGAAATTATTGGCGGCCATAACAAATGATGATCCTCCGTTTTCCGCTCTTTGGTCGAGTGCTTCCGGAATAGAGTTTTTTTTCTTCCTCTCTCTCTGCAATCCAATCAATGCTTCATTTCACTTTCAACCGAGACACCCGTTCAAAAGGAAAAGCTTCCTCGCGGATAAGAGTCACTTGATGGGAAGGGTCGACACAACAAAAAATGTCATGCCATTGAACCCGTCCCTGCATCTTCAGTAAAGAAGGCCTTCCCGGCTGGTACGTAACCCGAGATGAAACATCGTTTCATGGATGGAAGGTGGAGAGATCAGTGCCGATTCTCTGGGATCATCGTTGATGGTGATCACCATGATTGAGAATAATATCATCGAACAGATGAAGATTCCGTAAGTGTCATGGTGCAGGGGGGGAAAGTGACAGGGAGGATTCAAAATGATGATTATGCTTTCGATGCGAACCGTGCGGAAAATTGCCCATTTCCCATCGTTGGAGAGTTGTGTACGAGAGTGGTAAACGCATTCACCAGATTTCGTGCGAAAGATGTCCCATTTGATGTGCGCACTTTATCGGAAGTAGTTAAGTAGAGTGATTTTTATGTAAACGTATGACATCGGAAACGGATGCTTGTCACACGGAACCGGAACTTGATGGAAATACTGGCAAATGAAAATTAATTGCACAATGTTACGGGTTTTCATACTTCATAAATGCTTGTATCAACCTTTTTTTTAAAATCGATAAATGTTTGGAAGAGACTGAAAAGAACTTATCAAATTATTTTCTTAGTAATACGGGCCGATTCTAAGTAATTTTCATTGAGTGTAATGGAAGCTTTTAGACGAATTATACTTCCAATTATTCAATAATGGAGTAAACGTATTTTACATATTATGTTATGCAAATATTCTTAAAAGTCACCTAAATAAACTTCAGATATGAGCTTCATTTTGAGCAAACTATCAACAATGTAGAGCCAACTTCTATCAAACCCAACTACCTTCCCGGTACCAAAGGAGTAATGAAACCTTCCGGGACCACGTCAACGGTGGTTGATAAATATTATGTTTCGTTTTCAGGGCCAGACCAGGGATCCTTCTCACAACTCGTTCAGGGGTTGTTTTTTGTCCTCCATCGAGAGAGAGAGAGAAAAGGTGACGCCACCATAGACGAACCAAGGGAAAGAATACGAGCAATCTGTCAATCAAACCGATGCCGCAAGGAAGGAACTTGAACGACCTTACCTTTGCGCGGCACAGGCAACAATATGGGTTGTGCGCTATGAAACGAAACCCGTCATCATTACACCGAATGCAACAAATTATCGATTATTCAGTCAACGGACGCAAAAGGTTGTTGTTCCTTTTTTTTCGGTCCGCAGAAGGGTCCGTGATAAGCGGAACTAATGGATAGCGCTACCCGCAAATGCTAGCGTTAATGGACTGCCTGACTTAGACTACGGGACCGTGGTTGGTGAGCTGCTCATTAGGACATTTCGTTTATGTGTCCCGAAGCCAATGGCACATCAACCCGAAACCCTTGTTAGATTGGTTGCATTTATGACAAGAAAAGAAAAAGCTTTATTTGCTCCAAAGTTGGAAGTATCAACCAGATGAATCTTGACGACAATTCATCATTCCTCGTTTTATTATCTTGATTTCTCGTGCCAGCTTAAAACCAGCAAAACACTCTCATAGCTTGTTAAAGATACAAATAAATGATAAATTGGTCTCCCACCGATAGAGCATCTGAGATTTTCTGCCCAGCTGCCCACCGAGAATGGATTGTGAACTCGATATCATTTAATAACGATGGACATTTTTCATCAAGATCATTACAATTATCATCAATATTGATCAATTACGGCCATTACTGTGCAGTCATTTTGATGCTTCCTGGGAAATTCCCGTTGCGTTGCGTCCATCTAAGAAACGCTGTTGGATCATCAATGTTTCTAAGTAAAAGCAACCAACGCTTTCCCCAAAACTCCAGCTGATGGTTGTTGTCATCAAATTACTCTCTGACGTCATGCTAAATCGGAAAAAGACAATTATTTCTTTCCAGTGAAACTTTAATCCAGCACGCAGCAAGTAAATCCCGAAAGGTAAAGCTTGCAACACGACCATCACAAGCGTTACACCCGTTGCTAAAGAAACGAAAACCGTTTGGTAAACAAGAGGTGTTTTTGCACTTCTCGGAAAGTGAAGAATCACATTTTCCACTCAGCTGCACCCGTGTAACATCAAACAAGTTTGTGCAGGGTGAAGTGATCTGTACATCAAACGCTTCCTCAGCGATTCGTGCTGGGGAGGATCTAAACGCAGTACTGAACTTAACGTTGTGCTTGTTTGTGCGAGTGGAGTGGTCTTTCAAACCCAATATTACACTATTTCAATTACAATATATGCAGTATAGTTATACTTGAGGAAGAACGCTTGATAGTCATTTAACCTCGCTCGATAATCGACCATCTGCCATCTCGTGATGAGGGTGGTTTAATGTTGCTCTCAGTTGGCTACAAACATTTGCTGTACACGTCGTAAATGATAACAGAAAGTTCCGCAAACGGTGGGGGCCCCTTCTTCATCGGTGAAAATATATATTTTTTCCTTCTGGTATTTCCAGAATCTCGTCGGGATAAGTTCTGACTTGAGCCGGATACTACCCAGGCGAGCTGAGCCGCATCTTTATCCCCCTTCTGTGTCGACCAAGCTTCTGGGGAAACTGGAAACGGAAGAAAATATGACGGTTTTGGTACAAAAATTAATAATCGAACAGCTATAACGAGAATGGCCGTCGAGACGGGGTGGCATCCATGTCCCTGTCTGCATGGGAGATAAACCAATACCCTTAAGCTGGTTCCCAGATGTTGTCCGGAATCGTCCATGAAACAAGCACGAACTTGTATGCCCGGAAGGACTTTGGAGACCTTTTGGAAAGGAGTCCCATATCGCCTTTGCGAAATGGCATCTCCCGAAACAGGTTTGAGGTTCTTAAAGTACAGTCAGCAAGATGTATTCCAGCTGAAACGCTTGGGAGTAGGGAGCGCTGTCTGTGTGGAGGGACCGACCTACCACAACCGACCTCACACCAGAACCTGGAGGGTTTCTGGATCAGTGCGCAAGGAACGATACGAATGGGTGCAGCTTTATGGCCAACACTAACACTAACAAGCGTCTCGCTACAGTGAAGTTTACACACCTCGGCAAACCACACTGTGGACTAGAGGTTAGGTCCTTCTGTGGCTTCCAAAGTTCGGTCATCCGAC
>KI422920.1:28055-42381 GCA_000473375.1 Anopheles culicifacies | reverse complement strand
TCCGTGACTTTAATGTATCCGCAACAGGATAGATGTGCGGAAGAACATCCCGAATGGGATTTGAACCTCGGTCCTACCTGTTCGAAGACCGGCGCCGCTATCTCGTTGTCACCTCAAGTCGCTCCAAGATTGTATGGCTAACGCATCATACTTTATTTGTTACGTTTTATTTTAGTTAAAAAATAAGTATTTTTGTTATTCTTCCTTAAACTTTACGAATGCCTTTTCTTGTAAGCAAAATGACCTTTGGTAGTTTTTTTTACTTTTTTCGAGAAAATGTCGGTAGTAAATTCATACAAGGAATTAAATAAAATTCGGCCTTTGCATTACATATTCTTACCCTACCTTGTGTAACCTCATTATGATCAGCAACTAACAGCCAACAGCTAACAGCATTGCTGTGTGGCAGCAAAATCGTTTTCCCGAGCGAATAATCAACTTATGCTGTGTGTTTGTGTGCATTCAAAAGATGTCAATTTCCCTCGGATGAAACAGTGGAATACAAATGGACATAAAACACTACTCTCCCTTTCACACTACGGTCCTACCAGCAATCTGATTTTTTGTCGGTAAATAAATGTTTCGCATGTTGTTTTTTTTCTACAAAGAACCAGAAAAATCACCGAACAGAAAATCCACAACCCCTAAGCTGTTTCAAAGCAAAGTTGACAAAAAGTTCCACTTTTTTCTGCAACCACCACCGCAATCCCGGCGACAAAGTCAACTAGTGGCTTATGCTCCCCCCAAACAGCTCCTTGCGCAAACGACTGCAAAATTTAGATCTCAATCTAATGATTATTGTTGAAATTTGTTCCATGTCTGCATCTGAATGCTGATGATATTTTTTTTTTATTTTGTTTTTTTCTCTCTCTCTCTCTCTTTGCTATTGGATTTTGTTTTGATGTAAAAAAATTTAATTAAGCTTTTGTGTGTGCACACTGGAAACAAACAATCTACAAACGAGAGTATAAAAATGTTCACCTACCTTCAATGGATGTACTGACGCCTTTGTACAAAACAAAACCGACCAATTGTGCTGTTTTATTAGGTACCGTTGTTTACTCCAGAATCAATTGCGGGAGAGCAGACCGGCACCGAGAGCTACACTGGGTGCTCCTGTTCGTGTGTATGGTCAATGTTTGAACAGCAATAAATTACAGCAATTATCAATGTTTCTCCATCTATTATTCCGCACCGGAAAGGGAATTGAGTTTTTGCTATGCACTTCCACCTTTTTTTTACACCTGTTTCATTTTATTTCAACACAATCGAATCGGAGTTTTCTTCACCCACATACACACACTTAAACACACTTGCAGGTATATAACACTTTTGCTCACACGCGGTGGTGTGCTAACGCACAGACACTGGAATAAAAATATAATTCTTTATTACTTTCCACCAGAAATATAAAAATAATATCGCCATTTTGCTTTCTTCGTCGCGTAGGTTTAAAGGATTTTGTTTCTCATACACTTTGATACGGCAGCACTCTTATCGTACAGTTTCTCCTCTGTTTAGTTATTATCCTTAAGCACAAACCGCCTACGATCATATCGTAAAGAACATTTCCACAAACAACACACGCACACACATATGTAAGCGACGGTCTTTTACTTACGGCAACGCAACATAAATCATGCAAACCGTGTCTCCCCATGGTTGCCGTCTCAATTCCGTGCGACGTTCAATTGTTTTCCGGCACAGATTTTTATGACCCCCGGAGCACCGGATGTGGATACCAGTGAGGTGAGTGGAACCCGTTCAAGATTTCCGTCCAACTAATGCACGTGATGTAATATATTTTTTTCGCTTCTTCCACACCACTTCCTACCATCTAGCGATATATTCGTTTCCTCGATGTCGTTGTAAGCATAAATTGGCAGCAAGAAATTGTGTTCCGCTTCGTTCGCTACATGGCGCAACGAATAAAAGGTTTCACCTTCGGCCTCGGTATATTACCACATATACACACTGCAACCCACACACACTGCCACTGTGCCAAAAGAAGCGATACCATTGCGAGGCAACATGCAAATGATAACAATAATAATAAAATGGCCAACGGCAATAAAAACCTGGCAGCCGCAGAAAACGATAGCCATAAATTGTTACACCATCCCCACATACACAAACGCTCGCATGGGCCCACACACGTTCATCCAATTGGCCAAGGTGAAGGTGAGGCTCGTTTCTCTTCACCTCGAGTCCGGAAGAAGCCATTCTTGCCCGTTCCCACATCCCGACACACTTCCGCCAACTAGGCTTTATCGCCGTGCTAAGTGATATCGGCGCACTTTCAAATGCGTGTCATGCCGAAAGGCGATGATGGGTATAATTTAGGATTTATCTTGTGCCAACCGTGTTGTGGCTGGCAGGTAGGCAATAGGTATCCATTTGCTTGCGTGTCTAAGAGCGACCCCGGCTGTTCGTCTCCCCATCCCCAATAATGCGCAGCGTGCAAAGAACGCCTTGAGAAAATTCGATACTATTAAGCACCTCCGGCCTGGCGAACAGTGCTTTAATTACTGTTTTCAACTAAAACGACACGGGCATGGAGTGGGCAATTGGAAACAATTTCGGGCGAGGCGTGTCATAATTATGCTCCCGAATTAATGGCAGCGAAGATACATGAGACGCCTTTACGGTAATAGCATCAGATCCAAGATACGAAATGCTCATTTAAATAAAAAGCATTTGTATTAAATTGGAGATATTCTTATCTTGCAACCGTAAACTGTTTTCCCACTTGTACCATCCATTTCGCCAATCGGGGAACTTTTTACTACATTTTGGAAGAAAATTTATCGGTCTTGCTTCGTGTTTCCAAATCCATACCGCAATGGCGTATTCTTCCAAACAGCAATAAAGCACACAGTTTTATTGCGATGGACCTCAATTACTTAGTCGATTTTGAAAATATAAGTCGCTGAAAATTAGTAACAATGCATTTAACATAAACAATATTACTATTCAAATTATGCTTCAGTTTCGGTGGTACGGAAGGCGTCAATTTCAGTTGCTCGCAAAAATGAAACACTAAATTCTACTACCCTTTCCATTATTCTCTATCGAGTGTTCTAGGCATTGTGTGGTGGGTTTGGGCATGGGAGTATTTATTTCAAATTTACAACCACAAAAGGCACCTAACAACAAATCAAATGGTAAATCGGAAACCGCAACCCATTAGGCGTTGGCGTTAGCATCATAAAATCAGCGAACGATAATCATTGAACAATATTTAATGTACGGCTATAAATACCCGAAGCCACAATCGAGGTAAGTCAATCAGGCTTCCATCCGGATTTTACAACCCTACCGATTATCATTACATTTCCCAAGTGGAATCTCAATAAACAAAAAAATACACAAACACAAACTGCATCTCATTCATTTTCTTAACTATGAATGGCATGCCTGTGAGGGCAGGTGATTAATATTTCGCATATATTGCGCACTTCGGCCTTTTTGCCATGCACAATAATGGCCGCGGTTGTTAAAACGTTAATTTTAAAGAATTGCCAAAACGAATGATGTTTGTTGGACTTTCTCCCTTCTTTCTCCGCTCCAATCAAATGTTGCTGTTATTAGTTTCAAGCGCCCGATATTAAGTCTCGCTCGAGCCAACAATGATTCGCACAGTACTGCATAATGTATTCCGACCCATCAGCTTTGCAGCCAGGTGTGGCAGCTTCGTGTTGTGAAATGTTTGGCAGCAAAACTTTGTCTTTGTTACCACCATAACGATCGACCTCTTCCCAAAGGCTGCCGCAAGCTCGCCGTGCCGTAAGAAATTACCGGAAAAATCTCGTACCAACTTCGCTCACTGCTTTCCCAAGCACCCAGTGCCCTGCACCTGTGACATTCTGCCCGTAAGCCAAATGAGCATTTGCAAAAAAGAAGAGTTTCGGAATTCTTGCCCCAAAAATGCTTAAACTCCTACTACCTCGCCCTTTCTGCTTCAGCCGCGATGCTGGGGTTTGAATTGCTTACGGAAAGGCAGTTGACTAGAACGACCACCGAAAAGCTTAGCAAAAAGGTAAAATCTCAGCTACCGCTCGCGTCGCCAGAATATGGAAAATATCTTTGGGATTCTTTGAATCCGGCAGAGTATGCTTTGCAGCGGCAGCAGCAGCAGCAACAACAGCCACAGCAGCCTATCCTACACATCCCTTCCATATCAAAGCCGATCCTTTTGTGCCCGGTTTGAGAAAGGTTTCGTTTCCGTTAGCGTCGGGATACTTTTTCGGATGACGCTCGTTGAAGGGTTTTACTTTCTTTGGCTGTGGCCGTTTTGTACATGTACTGTTTTCTGTTGTTATGTTTTTTTTTGCTTATTTATCGTACACACCGTGCACATTCGTAAAAAGTCTTGTCCAATTTGGTGTTAGCGCCCACAAGGGTTGTATGTCATTTTCCGCTATCGAATCATATCGACCGATCGAATACACAGCCAAACAATAACCATTCAATACAATCCAACGAGCGAGACCCGAAGGAAGTCGAAGGTTTTTCATAATATCCGTTGCTTCACGTTCCTTCGCACAATGCACACACAACATCCGATGGTTTGTCCACAGCACCTGACTGCTACCGCTACTGGGTGTCGGCATTTTTTGCCTTATCCACCACATCACATCACTCAAGGCATCTTTGATAATGTGCACAACAACAATAACAACAACAAAAAAACTTCCACTGACGCACAGCAACAAACACACCCTTGCAACAACGACGCAGGCAGCATACACTCACACCACAATCCTGTCCAACACATGTGACGTTGCGGGATGGTGGACCAAAAAACAAAAACCAATGTTTTCTTGGTTATGTCTTGTACGGTTTTATCTCATTTCCAATCCCAATTTACATCTTCCCATGCGAACACTCCCACCATGGACACAAACACACGATCGAAACAGCATCAATGCGAACACTACGGCACACGCGGGCAAGAAAAGGACACCTCCCCATCGTGCGGTGTGCGATGAAATGGATCGATGGCATGAATGTTTCTGGACGGCTCAAGAATATGCTTCCAGAACTCACTCGCACTCCCTTTATTACGTTTGCTGCTTTGAAGGTCGCTGAAGCGTAAATGATCCACCGATGAAACAGGACAGCAAAAACGCAATGGCTAACCTCATCGGTGTGTACCACCACGTCGATGATTGATTAGCTCCTGGTTTTTGTGCGGGTTATGCCCTCTCGGCCACCGTTGTACACAGAATCTTTTCCTCAATTTCTTCTACTTGTTTCTTTTTTTCCGGTTTGTCCATTTGTCGCTGGCCTTTACCTCACACACGCCCTTGGGCACACTGTAGCAATGTTGGGGGTGTTCAAGTCAAAATTGTTTGTTTTTTTTCTGTTTGATCCTTTTAAAATAGCTTCCTTTCTTTCTAAACGTCAACGCTCTGGCACTCCCGATGAAGCGTTTTCTCCAACCATCCGTATGGTGTGAAAAGCTGAACCGAACTGAGCGCTGGAAACATTCGTCTCCTTCGATGGCTCCAAACACATCGCACACGGTATATCTCGGGCAGGAAGCTGGCACAGTTTTCTCGAACGAGAGGAAAAATGGGAGCATGCAAACCGAAACAACCGCTCCCGAGACCATGATGGAATGTTACGGGTTCTCCTGCCGTGGCCTCGAATGCGTACCATATTTTTTGCTACGAAGCAAACAACAAACTCCACTGGCAGCACTACTCCACTGTTGTGTCACCCCCTTGCAGCTACTATGGCGACCGTGCCTGAAGTTCAACGCCTATCCTGTCGCCTGTCCTGAGAGTGAGGCATAACGTAATGATTCGCATTCGGATCCTGCCGGAGAGAGAGAGAGAGAGCGTACGAGATCCGACCGTGCGTCCGAGAAGCTGCGGATGGAAAAACACAGCAACGCCATGGAGAAAATGCTCATTTTCCGAGCACAAATTCACACACATTCAGCTACACCAGTTCCACTCCTTTTTGGGGGTGCATTTTCTCTTACTCGGCACACACACATACATCCAACGCAAGAGTTCCCTGTACGTTCTCCTTCCATCTCCACCAGAGCTGTCATCTCTGAGCGCGATGGAGCAAATTGGAAAGCATGCGCATCGTGCACACGCACGCTGTTATTCGAGACGGTCTGTTCCGAGCAAAGCTCTCCGTCAAAGAGGCGCTAGTAAAATGAAAGTTTTGCAACTTTTGCTGCTAAATGAACAACGACGGCAGTATCCGCGATGGAATGGTGTCAAGATGTGTTGCAAACAAAGTTTTCCATCCGGTTACAGTTGCCGTGGGAGCTGATCGCTACCGTGTACCCCGTTCATGGTACACCCCTACGTTGGATGAGAGACTTTCGAGGGTAAAGAGACGATTTTAGTTCATTTGTATGGCAATAACTATCTTAGCACCGTGAACTTTCAATGAATGGGAGCAAGTCTGCGGCTCTGCTACCACTTTCATTAGTGCAATACGAAGGACGATTTTTTTTTGCGCATCGAATTTTGTATGCTTTAATTTTACGGATTGTTCTAGGAATTCTAGTCGTTTTTATAATGAAGGCAATTGCACATTTAACTTTATCCGACATTATTATAGATTATTTCAACTACTCAAACCTAGTAAAATAATATTTAAAAAAAAACCTTTACAAATAGAACGAGTTATAGAAATAGCTCCCGAAACGAATGCTTACTAATTTATTCATTACTGTGTTTATCAACAAACTCACTTTGTATCGCATACATTCGATGATAGAAATAACTGCCTTACTGGTACAATTGGCTACAAATGTCGCCTGTCTAACATTAACTTTTACGACCGGTACTCCCAATAGTTTTGCACCAGAACTACCAAAAAAGCATAGCCGATAGAAGAAGAAAAAACGCTTCCAAAAATACAACAACCAACCTGCTGCTGCACATCGCAACACTAAAACGGAGGCGCAATGCCACAGAGAATCATAAATTACATGTGCAACATTTGTTCCTGACAATTGAAATTAAAACTTTCCAAAAAACAACAAACCGGCAACACCATTCTCGGCTGCTGCCTGAGCTCGATATGATGATCCCCAGAAACCGTAAAGGACATGCCGCAAAAAAGCGTACATACCAGGCCGGAAATTACTGCTGGCTGACTGGCCAGTCTGGAACGGGGCGGTGGGTGAAATCCACCCCGCCTCCCCTCATTCGCATGTGTATTGATAATGCGTAGGTACTTCCGAAGGGGATACATGTTAACATGTACACTAATATCCACTCCGAACTACCCATGCTAGGACCGCGTATCCAGTGGATTTTCATAGCAGTGATTGTAACATTTTCACCACCCGCTCTATCAAACGGTGCTGGACCCTCATCTCCGGCTCGCGTGTGTGTGCCTTTGTTCGTTCACATTCGGTTAAATAGTTTCCGAGTGAGTAGAAATTTAAATTTAATTAAAAAGATATTAACGCTTCCGAACTTTGCGTCTACTTCCTACACCGTTCAGACACCGTTCAGACAAGGTTGTTGTTCGCACGTGTTATATCCTTGAGAGAGTTTTCAATCCTAGGCGAACCTTTTTAAATCTGGTCTGGTGAAGTTGCATGCGAACAGTGAAAAGGGAACCACCTACTACAGGAGTACATCTTTCACTCAACTCAACCACAAGTGCCATTTGCATGGAGCAGGGATCTTAAAAGACAATTTAGTTGAGCAGCAGCAGCAGTAGCAAGGATATAATGGATAGAGAGGAGCGCCGGAGAAAGAAAGGCGTTGGAAAGGAAAATTACTACGGTAGGCAAACAATATTACCGGATTACGACAGGCTGGATTTGGGTTCTATGTGGATAGTTGTGTACGAAAGAAACCCGTAATTTGTACACGAGCTGGTCAGGAACGTATGCAATTTCCATGGACATCGTCTTAGTTCATTATGGATGAAAGCCTTCACGTCTGGTTGTTTTCAACATAGCGATACGATTTGATCAGAATGTGAATTATTTCGATGACCATGCACTGGCTAAGCATGAAGACTATTCAAATTAATCTAGAGAAGATGTCGAAAACAACTTTCAATAAAATAAATAAAACTTAAAGGATTTTTTTCACGCTTACATAATTGATATTCAACAAGTTAGTGGTTGTAATATGTATCCCACATAAATCAAACTAAATTCCTTCACAGAAGTTGTTTCATCATCTTACATTCTTTATACAGTACCTCATTTCCTGTCACATATCAATCTTACTTCGAGAAACTCTCTGCCTTTCCTTCAGTATACAAGATTACGGTCATATTTATTAAGCTGCTTCATGTTCTTATTAGTTCTATTGTCTTGGCTAATGGTTGGTCGCTATTGCTTTCATTTATGTATCAATCATTCAGTAATTGCATGGTCTTCAGAGTCACCCAAATCATGATGAAAATTCCACAGGAAACGATCGTTACTATATTCATAAACTTTACAATTTTTTTAGCGAGAGATGAAAGTACAAACTACAGGACCGATCCATTGGCAGCGTGAGGTATAGCTATGTGTATATGGATATCTTCAATCTTCAATTAATTGTTGCATTGTGTTACAGACCTATCACTGTGTAGCGTATCTGCTAATCTCCTATCCATTAGTTAATTTATTTTATGCCATAATGTAATGTCTCAAATGTCTCAATAAAAAGGTGGACCAAAATCAAGTAATATTAACCTACCTACTTTATTAAAGAAATATAAAAATGGAAGAACATCTAATATTTATGAAACATTTGGTTGTTACTTGCACAAACAAATAGTAAGAATGGATTAATTTACAGTGTTGTACTTTTTCGGCCACTATAAAAGTGGCTTATAATATCCGGTGAGAAAATTCTGCTATTCGTGATACACTTTCCTGAACCAACAAATATCGTTCAACATTGATTCTAACTAACTTTAAAATTTATTAAATCAAAAATTTAATTATATTAAATAACAGTAATATATAAATAATTAGTTATTATTTATTTATTACTGTTAAATAATTCTAACCGTAATAATTTTTTTAAATTATTTAACATTATTTAATAATATTAAATAATTAGTTATTGTTTACTAATTACTGTTATTCGACAGCCTGGATATTCAATTTTTAAAGTACGTAATGCTGATGCTATAGTAATTATGTATACAGAGCTAGTTAATCGTTTAGCACGTCGCAGTTAATACAGCATTGCTCGCGTGCGCGTTATTCGAGGTGTTAAATCTAAATGTTTTGCTCAATCTTAGAACTGAAATATGGACATACAGGTAAAGATGTTTTAAAAAGATTGGTGCCTCAGTTTTGTTATCTAGAAACCTTAGCAATAAAAATAGTCTGAGCATTTAGCATGCATGTAATTCAATTAATTTCATACACTTAGTGAACCAGTTTGAAATAAATAGCCTTCAAGCACATGATGTCCTTTAGGTCATTTGTATTGCATGTGATAAATCTAAACATTCTATGTGCCTTGCTTATGACTGATGTCCCTACGTCGCGAATGATAATGTTAAATTTTAGATGGTAATTATCAAGACGATATGAAAACTGCATTGGAATCTTTGAAACCCGTATCTTCTTCTTCTTGTCTGGCTCTACAACCTCGAGAGGTCTTGGCCTGCTATTTCTGGCTTCCATGACTTGAATGTACCCGTAACAGGATAGTCAGACCTGCGTACGGGGGAACGGCCCGAATGGGATTCGAACCTCGGTCCTGTCCGTTCGAAGACCGGCGTCTCGGTCTCCTCGGCCACCGAACCGCTCCTTGAAATCCGTATATACCTTATTAAACTGTTATTTTGAATCCATGGTCTTGATATTACACTAATTGAGCGAGATTATCGCTTAGTTGAAACTTAGCTGGTGATGAGAGATTTAATTCTACTAAGAAATGAAAAATTACTTAGAATCTCTTGGCACCGCAATTTATTAATTTCCGGCTATCCTTTTACTGAAAGAGCCTTTTTACCCTTTTGCTGAATGGGAGTCAACCACAAATATTTCCAAATGTTAGAGAATTGTTGATCAAGATTCGATGTATTTCATAGTTTCATGAAAGGAACACAGAGCATTTGCACATTTTTTTTAAACACGGGAAGGAATATCACCGCGACCTGGACTATTAGACAGTTCGAGACGCTTCATCTTAACAATTAGTATTTCTAGTGTTGTAGAGATGTTGTTTCACGTAAATTTAAACGCTTTATGCAGGGTATGGGGGTTCTGGTGACCGAAGTAATTACGACACCGTTTACAAGGCAAGACCGGCGTTCCATTCGGACCGTTTCCCGTAGTGAGGATTAATTATCCAACTTCGAGGCATGAGAAAGTCTAGTAAGCCAATATATGGCCAGCAATAACCGTTAAGCCAATAAGAAGAATGAGAAAAAGATAGATCCGTATTTATTCTCACATTTCAGCATTTTAACGCTCAAACACAACGATATTGCATACATGTTGCTACCACAATAGCTATTGGAAAAATATCTAGAGTATTAGTATCAAGGCTTTCACACGACAGTACTAATACCATTCCAGACCATTCCCAAGTGTATGTTACGTGGTAAACAAACTATCCGATTATGTTCTAAAAAATACTCCACTATACAAAACCACTATGTCGACATGATCTAATAGGTCGTTACATGTCGAAGAGAAAAGCATGATCCAATATTTTTCAAGGGTAAATAAATAAACAATCACTACTTCTCGGTATATTTAATTGGTTTCCAGTCCTGCTTATGCTTTTAGTGCAAACCACTCATGTTATCGCAATATTTTGTAATGCGGTAATTAATCAAACAGTTTGCATAATCTTGCTCACGGCACCACGCTAGAAACACACCGAGCATGGTAAAGTAGCGATTTCCGTTTCCGGTCGATGATCGTATGCGGTAAACTAAAAGTTATCAAATAAGGACGACTTCCCTTCGGAACGGAAGAACTATAGCAAAAGCAAAATTAACACACCTGAAGCCAGGATCAACCATCGGCATCGGGGTTTCGCACTAGGACGTGAAATTAATAAATTTAATAAACTTTCCCAAAGCCTCGGGCTGCTACGTGTCCTAGCTCGCCCCAGCCAATCGCACAAGGTGACCAAATGGTCCATTGCACACGGGTTTTTTTTTTGCTTCTATGAGCTTGACCGACCATACACCGACACATCCGTGCTGCCGTACGTCTCAACGCCATGGTACATGCAGCTAGTCAAAGACAGGTAACCCGATATAGTCGGATGGCTTCGAAGACGTGAGTGCTACAAACAATGTTTCGTCCTTTGGTCCATCCCTGCTTCGCAACATCGTCGCCAAAAGTACACCTACGAGGACGACGAGGTCATTAGACTCCCGAATCACCCTGTCGCCCAGGAAAAGGTCCCACGAACTTAATAATGATAATTAAAACTGCTTCTCGGATCAAGATAGTGGTCGTCCTTCGAGCAAATGGAGAGAGTGAGAGAAAGCACAACACCAGAAAAAAAAACTGCAACTTTTCACATAACGAAAAATAATCAGATTTCGGTACTTTTTCGTGCGGCACTAAGTGGGCGCTTATTTATAACGCCTGAGAGCAGGACCCATTCAACGCGATGGGTGTGAATCTTTTCACTATCTGCTTTATTCCAGGTCGAACAGTTTTTCTCGGCGTATCGAGGCGTGCACTTTCTGCTGAAGAAGGATAGTATTTCGTGCGATGAAATTGTTGCCACTGGAGCACCACGTTACAGGGAAGCCGGTTTGCTTACAGTACCGGAAAACTATCAAATGTTAGAGCTTTTCGTTTCAACGTAGTACGCGATAGATGTGTATGCATACACAGTGTTGCGGCGAAAAAAATACTGTTGTTTCTATAAATTGTATCATGTGGCGTTGCTGTAGATCATTTCATCATAAACATTTTTGATAAACAATTTCTTTATCTTTTCATATATGATGTAAATGTCAGACAAAAAATAATAGCGTTCATTCAAATTTCACCCCCAACCCACGCACAGTAGGTGCGATATGAGGTATGTTGCATAATTCATCGAGCATGAATTTTACAACACGCTCGATTGTTGAGGTCTGGCACAGTAAAACCACTGCAATATCATTCTCATCAACCATTAGCCCCGGGAAGGTAATTGCATTAAATCGCAGTGTTATTAATTTATTCATGTCATTTATTTCAATCGCCACGACCCGGGAAATGGTATGGGTACCGTATGGGATCGATGAATATGTTTGCAATATAAACCTTTCAAAGCAACTGAAGTAGACCAAACATTTGCATAGTGGATTTTGTTATTTAACTTGCCATGGTTTTTGTGCTGCTTTTGTCATAGACAACACATTACGCGGAAGCTCGTGGTGGTTGTGAAGGAAACAAAAATATCTACCTACAAGTTGCATCATGCGCAGCTAACACGCTGCCGGATATACATCAGCAAATTACTCGACTGCCCTAGTTGTAGCGTAAATAAAGTTCACGCTCTGACAAAATTAAGGATCGTAATAGATGCAAATGAAATCAAGTTTGCTGCTTCAACCCCGTTGGCCACGATCCCCAGACAAGCGATACGTTAAAAAAAAGGGAGCAATACGTATGGCTAGTCGATTAATCAAAATTTAATTTGCAAACCCCCACAAACAAGCGCAACACATGTACGAAAGTGCATCGCGCCGATAAACTCGTATGGATAGAGGGTGTGAAAAAAATGCCTATCTACCGAAAAACATGGCACGGCTTTGAATAATTGACACATTCTGTCGTGTTCTTGTACAGCGATTTTTCCTCGTTGCAGCTTTCGCTGCAACCAATCGTGAGTATGGTTGATTAAGCATATGACAGGATATGGCAAGGTATGGGCTGCGCTAAAGAATCGCTGTATAAGCGTAGCGCAAAAAGTTCTAGAATTTAAGTCGTGAAAAGGAGTGCATGAAAAATGGTATCCATTTTTTTGTGCTTCAACAAGTCTGATTGAAATCTGATTGACTGAAAAAAAAACAATATTCAACGTAAGGCACATACGTAAAAGAAAGTGATAAAATGAGTTAAAGCAGAAGATATTAAATTCATTGGCTGGTTCTTATTGTTTCAGTAAGAATTCAAATCCATGAGTACGGGCTGTTTTAGCTGATCTAAATAGCTATAACAATCAATCACATGTGCATGTCCGCGAATATGAAACCACCGCCGATGTTACACGAAAGAACGCACCTAAGACGCAAATGATATCCTGCCTGATACACCAAGAGACGTTTCCATTAGGCCGTTAGGTTAGTTTGTAGCAATAATTAATCGGTTTAGGTAATAGTTTACGTAAATCATTACACTTTATTTTGAATTCGAAATAACTTAAACCTCACGAATTTATCTTCAATATTTAAAAACATAGGCCATAGAGACAAGCTCATCCCCAACATGTATTATCCTTTATATCGTCGGAGAGAACAATTATCTGATGATTTGTTCGGTTCAAAATTATAGAGCAAAGTAGCGAAAGTGACGAACAAGCAATTGTACTACATCAATCGATGATTGATGGGGGCGGCCAGGTGGGAGAGTTATATCGCCTTAGACTCAGACTGAGGTTCAAATCCCATTCGGACTGTCCTCCCGTAGTGAAGACTTACTATTCAACTTCTTCTTCTTCTCTGGCACTACAACCTCGAGAGGGTTTGGCCTGCCATTTCTGGCTTCCGTGACTAGAATGTACCCGTAACAGGATAGTCAGTCCTGCGCACGGGTACTATCCAACTACGTGGTATAATTAAGTCTCATAAGCCAGAAATGGCAGGCATGACCGAATAGGTCGTTACGTCAAATAAGAAGAAGCAAGGCCTGATCTTGAGATCAATGTGATCCTCCAGTTGTATTACTGACATTAATTCTCATAATACTAAGTTCGGCTTTAATTATCAGGTAGTAACTATCAACAATTATGTATACTGTACCAAGTGTAAAAATCGATTCCACACATTTCATTTATCAACATGCCTAAGTGTGAAGCTCGCACACTTTTGTAAGGATCTACTACTATTGCTACATTTAAACCTCAATAAGACTTGGTCTACCACAGTTATAACGGAATAGTTAGTCACAACGATGAAAAGGTCTCAGGTTAGTTAAGAGCCGTGTCATAGCCAAAAATCATTCCTATTGTTAAAATCAATCAAACTTGTATCAACTAACAGTATCATTAAAAATACTATTTATACTATAGCTCTGATAAGTTAGCCTCATTGAGTACTAGGCGTCTCCATGATTATTTTACTGTATTACTTTAGCTAAAGTATTATGTTCATGGTAATGTTTTATAATCTGTATTATTGCTTGTATCAATGGTTATCT